>ML812849.1:104309-127522 GCA_009831015.1 Picea engelmannii
GCTCCCATCATAGCACCATTGTTTCATCTTATCTCCCGCTCATTTATCCCATTCCCCTTGTCCAGGCATTGGGTTGACCTATTTGTAGGATTGCACCTTATCTCGTGGGAAGAAGGGGCTAAAGGCCCAGAAGGTAAAAGCAGTTGGTAAAAGATAAAAGCCTAAAAATGAAACCTCGAGATGCTTCGCCCAAGGATCCCAAAGAAGGAAATAAAAGGCCTCTCAGCAAGAAACAAGAGGGACCCGAAAAATAACAAACAAGACCTAGTCAGAGGATAGGGAGTCTCATCACGAGCCAGCCTATTAGGTTCATGGGTACCCAACAGTATGACATTGCCACCATCTGGTTACCATGCCAGGACAATGACCTTTGGTTGCATGTCCAAGGGAAAGGGGGTCTCATCACAAGCCAGCCTTCTCATATCTGTGAAAGTACTTGTGGGTAACATTGTCAGCTCTGGTCACCATGCCAAGGTAGTTTCCTATGGTCAACCCTTGAATAAAAAGAAAAAGAAGAAGAAAAAACAAATAAAAGAATAAAGCAAGAAAAAGAATAAAGGCAAGAACGGGCTTGGAAAAAATGCATCCATGACAGCTATAGCTCGCCTTCTACAAAGGCACCCATAGATAACATTATGCATCATGGGCCTTCAATGCACCCACATGCCTGGACATCCCCTAGCCACATCACCTCACTTACATGACTTGGATGAAATCTTCCTGGAAACTTTCCTTTTCTTGTGGATACTAGCCCAATAAGACGTCTTGTCTTTTTCTCCGATCTTGTATTGCAGGTTTCTGTAATGTCTTTGAGCTATTGACTGATGTATTAGGATTTTTATACATATGTTTAATAATATTGATGATGAAATGTGATTGACATTGCTATGATCCCGGTGACTGATGAGCCCATGGAGGGCGTAGCTTTTGATGTGCAAGACCATGCCCAACGGACAGGTGCCATTTGGAATGGTACACATAGGGAGATGATCAGTTCGGACCTCCATGGGGCTGAAGAGACCACCAGATGGATGTTGAGACCCCATCAGGGGGCAGATACAGGATGGAGATGGATCAGGGCTTTTGCACTGAAGAGGAAGAGGGCGTTCCATCATAGGCACTCCGGCAAGACTAGATCTGGGGAAATCACCCCTTTTCAGTGGAATGCCATCCTTGGAAGGCTTGGGACGTCCCCATCTTCACCATGACGGCATCCAGCTTTATGGATGCTTTTGGAGGCAGACTGGGCAGTAGTGGCATGTGTGGCATGTTGGAGAGGCTCCTGGGGGGCTAACGTTTTGCTCATGGATGCCTCATTTTCCCTAAAAGGGGCTAGCGCCTCCCTTGAAGGGGATTTTACTCTCTTTGTAGATCAATTAGGGTTTTAATTTGACAATTTAATGTAAAAACAATATGATTTTGACATTATGGCCTTGTCAGCGTTTTTATGACCTAAAAAGTAAAATTAGGTCATTGATACACTATATATTGAGGATTTTGACTCTCATTTTATCAGAACATATCACTCACTTATTAGTGAGGTCTGATTTTAGCACCCTACTTGGGTAATTTTGTTGGTTTAGTGAGGCGCACTTGTTGAAGGAAGGCATTTCTTGGCATTTTTGGCATTTCTCTTGAAGGAAGGTTTACAACTAGGGTTTGCATGCTATTTCATGGTGATATGAAAGTGTCTTTTCTGCAAAACTTCTTGATTGAATGGTTGTAATCTTATATTATTACATATGTTTATAATTTGCTATTCAAAAACCCTAGGTGACAAGCACACAAGTAGGTCCTTGTTTCATGTCCCCTAAAAGAGAAATTTCCAGCCATTAAAGAAGGTAGAAAGAGCCTAGCCATAGTTACACTCTTATTGCTTCTTCTCCCTGAGCTAGCCATACTTTCATAAGTCAAGAAGGAGGAGACATCCTAGGCCTAGGTTATCTACACCTAGGGCCATCCTGCTTCTAGGGTTTGATGATAGGGCCTTGCTATAGAAACACTCTCCCTCATTGCACTCTCTTGTCTTGATTTATCTTTCATGCTAGTCGTTTAGCCAAGTTAACCTAAGGAAGGAGGAGAGAGAACAAGGCCTTGCTTTAGCAACACCAGAGTGAGCCTCTTTCCCCTAGGGTTTTGATTATGGGGCCCTACCATAGCAGCACTTCAAAACTCTTCCCTCTAGTCCTTAGTCATCCTCCTTCAACCCTTGCATCCTCCATTAAATTGACTCCATTATCCCAAAGGCACTAATCTTAGGCCTCCACCGTTGAAGTGAAAGTGATCAAACAAACTCTCAAACTCTTTTCTAAATTGAAACCCTAACTAACTGCTAACCCTAAAGTTGTTGACATCATACTTGAATATCTCATCTTTATGCAGCAACGTCCTGTTTAAGAAGCAATTAAATGGTGATTTAGGCATCAGCTAATGTTGCGTTGATTTGTTACATTGAATTTCATATCATTGCAGTATCTATTGAGGAAGTGATATTATTTGCATTTGCTATATTAATAAACATTGACTTCGTCAATATTTATTGCCATAATTGCTTACTTTAATATCAAATAGTCTTATGAAGTACTAACCCATTGAATTATAGCTTGTATATATTGGTTTGTTGTTGCTTTGTTCTGGGCAGGTGTTCTTCTTTGGGGCTTCACTTAATTATTGGTTGTTTAGCCGAGACTATTTGTTTTGGTGGTGACCTATGAAGGGGGAAATTTACCTTTTTCCTTTTAATTTTTGCCTCTTCAAAACTCCAGGTTACCGGGGACGTCTCCCTTGGATCTAACCTCCCTAAAGAGAAAGAACCTCCCCATCGTGGTGACATTGGGTGGGATAAGTTCATGTTATGCCAGTTTGGCCTTCTATCTTATAGTCTTTACTCCTAGCTACAAACTGTGTGATAACACTCCAAAAGGTGATAATGTTTAGAACAAATACACACCTTCGGCCCCGTAAAGGTGGGTGTTGGGGGTATTGAATTTTCGTTAATTACATTAATATTATATTTACCATAGAAATTTGAACTTATTTTGCATGCTCATTTCTTCATAGGTGATGTTGTACCATCTCCACCCAACCATAGGAACCTACTCGTGCCACCCCCGAGCATAACATATGCATCATGGGAAACCCTTCTACACAAGGGGAGAAAACCCAGCAAACCTTCTTATAGAGAATATCCTTGCCAATATAAAAGAACCATGAAATATCTCTATCCACTAGAGAAAACCACAAGAAAGAATCCCAGTAACATAGATGCAGCACACTCTAACCATAGTGTTAGGGTGTCTATCCTCCACTAGCATACCACCAATAATATTGCAGCAAACCCTAGCTAGATCGCTAGGGTAGTTGTGCTTCACCAACACATCACCAAGAGATAAGATAAACCATAACCACACTTGCGCCATCCTTCCTATTGCAGTTTCATCTGCAACTGCAATGCTCTCCACCAAACTTGTGTTATAGATGAGTGAGAGAGTGTGAAAAATTAGGAAGGCATCAGAGTTATTTATACTAATTTGTCTAGTGATTTTTCTGGAAAGGTCGGCTTGACCTTTCTGGAAAATATAATCATGTTTATATTATTTTTATGGAGCCAACTTTAATTCTGGATCAATATAATTCTTCTGGGGATTATTTATTTATTTCAATGGTTTTCCTTTGACTTCTTGGCATCCTCATCTATAAAAAAGGTTATCCAGGAGGTGAATATCTCCCGCAGCTACCAAAAACATCAAGACTCCCTCTTAGCCAAGGAGGTATTTTCCATAATGTTTTTTTCCTCTGGTCCTCATAGCCTCGCAGGATATGCCATGGTCACGCGGACCATGCTATTGGTAGAATCATCAAGTCTCACATGGATACACCCAATGTGGACCTTTTCTAGGACCTCATCACCACTAGAATACACTAGGACCTACTTGTATGTAGTTTGGCACTATGACCTACTCGCCCGTAGTGTGTGCCAAGGACCTACTCTCCCATGGCATGTCCTCAAGGGACACTGTCACACATGTGTGCACCCATGTGGACCTTCTAGGGATCACATCCCCCTAGCAATCACTAGGACCTACACACCCATAATGTAATAATAGTGTAGCACTAGGACCTACATTCCCATAGTGCATCATCAAGGACCTACTCGCCCATGATGTGTCCACTTGGTATACTCGCAAAGGATGTGTCCACATGGTCTACTCCCAAGGAATGTTGGGTGCCACCCCAGGACAACTTGTCACTACTTCAAGTCTCATAACAATAACCCACACATCATTATTCATGATGGAATGATACTCCTCCATCATGGCATATCTCCATACTGGATGACTAGATGCCTCATCATAACAGGAAGGCTCAAAATCAATGATGTGTCTCATAGATACTACATAGATCGAGAATATCTGAGGTATATTACTTTCTCTGAAAGTACCATGGGAAGTTGCATATCTTTCTGACTCCTACATAGTCTGATGAGCCCATGCAGGCCTCTTCCAGCATGCTGCAATATCTCTAGGAACATAAACAATATGTATTGGATCAAATGGATCAACTGTCTCCATGGGCTCAACTGGCTCCCTCTGAACTATTGAAGGGTGAGGGGGACAAGACACTATCTCCTCCTACCTCTCACTGTTTATCTTCATGTGAGATCCTCTATATCTCCTGAAGGATACCTCCTCCTCAAAGGAAACATCCCTGCTCACCTCAATCTATCTTTGATCTTATATGTAGATCCAATATTCCTTTGACGATTCACAATACACAACAAATGTACCCTTCATGTTTGAAAGGTCTAACTTCGTCCTTTTCTCCTTGGGTGCATGAATGTAAACATGACACCCAAATATCCTGAAGTTTCCAACCTATCACTATAACCAACCTATCACAGTCACTACCAGTGTCTCATCCATGAGACTAGATCCACTCAAGGAAGTAATTCTCATAGGCCCACACAAATCTAAATGCACAAAGTCCAAGATCCCCTTGGATCTGTTGTCACCTCTCGGAAAATATACCTTGGCATTCATGCCAAGAGCACAACCTCTGCAAATTACATTATGCTCAACACGGAGCTATGGAATCCAAGTCGCCATATTCCCCCAAAATGAGAATATATATATAATTCAAATGAGCAAGTCTCATATTCCATAACTCATTAAGACTGATAGAATCATGCACCAGGGCCTAAACTGGTCGAACTGTCAATATGTACAAACTCCTTCTCTGGTCATACTACTTCATGTCTAAAACTAGAGACTATCTAATATGTTTCCTTTTGAAACTTTCACTATTAACTCCCTCTTAGAGATATCATTGTTGAACTTCTTCCGTGGTAACCTTCCCGGAACAAGAAACAAGAACAAGGTTTCCATGGAAACCTCTATGGAATTTAACAATATAACCTACCCGAGACAGACAACAAAACAATAATATCTCCTAGAGGGGAGGTAAAAAAATGCATCTCTAGTATTAAGTGGTTAATATAATGATCATAACTCCAATAGATAAAAAAAAAACATAAGATCACAATGGTTCCATAACAACTAGAGGTAATTAAAAACAATAAAACTTGGAGGGTGTGTTGTTCCTATGAATGCACTGGATCTGAGATCCCTCTAGATCTAATATTTGTTGCTTGGAAAAAATCCCTTCTCCTCCAAAACACCCTCAAGATAATGATACAACTTAACACATACAAGTACATACCTTAGAAATTGTAGGACCATCCGACAAAAATAGTAAGAAGGGACAAACCCTAAAAATTCAAAGTGCTCCAACTTGCAGTATGAAGGTAGTTGATGATGCGCCAGGGTAGGGCACACCTATTGGTGAAGGAATTAGGCCAAACGAACTATGGAAAGGTGCTCAATGAGCTTGAAAAAATAAAACTTTGCATCGGCAAGGTATTGCGGCAAGGTATTGTGGCAAGGTGTAGTAGTAAAATGCAACGACGAACTACAACGACAAAGTAAATATTATGATCTTCCTTCCAGCGATTAGATTGTTCTGAAGGAAACCAAGCTCCGATACCATGTTGAATTTTCATTAATTATGTTAACATTAGATTACCATATCAAATTGAACTTATTTTGCATGCTTGTTTCTCCATAGGCGATGTTGCACCATCACCACCCAACCATAGGCACCTACTCGCGCCACATGTTATCACTAAAAAATCATCCGCGAGATTGCACACAAATGGTTAAATAAAACATCAATTCCAACAGCCATTAGTCCACCTACAACACCAAAACATCCATCAAAAGGAAAAAAAACTATATAATTGGGTCAAAAATCAGAGTGTGCAGATTCACCAAAGGGAGCATGCGCACAGTGTGCAGAATGGCAAGCCTCAACGCGCACTATGCGCAAAATGCGCATATGTGTACGAGAAAAGCCGTGAAATCCTATGAATGATGCATTTATGAATCTTTTCAGCCCCTCAACCACTTCTAGTCCGACCCCTAACGCGATTTGACACTCATATCTGAGCGAAATCTAGCTTGGAGGTTGGTCAAGGGCTAGGAAGTGCCCTAAAAGGCCTCTTCTTCACACTATGAACCAATTACATTTTTCCATGTATGGATGCTATAAATAAGAGCCATGGGTGTGCTAAGAAAATAAGATCTTCAATGTATTGTTATGCTTCAAGAATTCTTCTTTGAGAATCCTCTTTTCTCTTTGAAGCCTTCAAGCACCACTGCAATAGGCCATTCCACTCACCTCTTGAGGGAATAGGAATTTATTTTCTTCACCATTTGTCATTTCTTCCATTTTAAAGAGAGAAGAGCTCTCAATTAGGGAACTCAAGATCTCTCCCAAGTGTAACGTCCTCGACCATCAATGCCATGGTCGGGCCAACATTACTACGCGGAAAAACACTACTATAACATATTATGCATTCTTATGAAATACAATTTCTTAATAACAGTTAAACACAGTGTAAGCACATTAATACTGTTAGCATACATAATCCACGGCATTAACAATAATTCATGAATACAGCGGAATTACATGTAAACATTGCTAGAATCACAGACATGCATATTTAATTGAAATTATACGCATGTATATACTTATCTTTTAGACTGGATGTAATTCACCAACTGCGTGTAGACTTCCCATGAACCTCATAGCCTTAGACCATGTTGCTCATCACTCTCAGCAGTAGGTCACCCCCGAGCTAGGACTAAGCTCCACCGGGTAGGGATTCCTAGGGTAGGCAGGGAATACAGGAAGACACACAGTCACAAAAGAAGGATTCTCACCCAGGAACCACTTATGCCCACTGCCCACAGACTCTCCTTCCCCACATGCCTGTCCCAGCCCAGGAGTATACACCTTCTCTATCACCTAAACAGTCCTTCGGCTGCTAACCTCCCTTGCCTTAGGCTTCAGCAATAGACCAGACTGAAAATCTCTGAGCTCTGTGGCAGCTACAGGGTTCCTTCCAGGAGCTCTCTCCTTCCTCCACACACTCTCTCACCTGGAGAGAGTCGCTCACAGGCTTGATAAAACCTACCTCTTCAACAACAATCACCTCCCTCACCTAGAGAGAGGTTACACACAATTCATACAACTAGTTTCCTTAATATCGTTCCCGTACAAAGAAGAAAAGCAACAAGGCTCAACAACGAAAATACAACAGTAGCAAACCACACCCAGCCAAGAACTGTGTGGCCGCTACAGTCAACTGGGACAACAAACACTGGTTTCCCAAAACAGGTGACAGATAGATGCTTCAACATAACAAGGCTCAGCAATTACAAGAGACTTTGGGTTTCTCCAACCAGCAATAAAGGACAGACTCACGGCTCTGGTTTCAGAGATGCATAAGGTGTACAAATATTCCACGCAGAGACTCCCACAGTTCAGGTAAAATATCCACCATAAAACACCCAACAGAGGTTGATTGGGAATGCCCGCCCGTTCAGACGGAAGATGGAGAATGGACTCCCAACTCAGGTGATGGATGGAGGAATGCCCGACGAACCCACTCAGACGCAACCGTCCACGGAAAATGGGAAGCGAACCCCCAACACGACTCACTTCCTAGGTTAAATTGCATGTGCTTGGGCTGACACACGTCACCCATGAGGCTACATGTGCTTCATCAGCTGGTGTGCGCTTTTAGGCACGTGTTCACCCTTCCAGGGATTTGGGATCAAGGAAAACACGTTTCACACATCATTTTTAGAATAATAATTTAATATTATTCTCAAGGGTTTAAGCCCCCTCAGCTTAGCCCCTCTTCCTACCTCTCAACCCTCTCTCCCTTGCCCAGGATTTGTGGATGCTTAGTCCCCCATCACTCATTCATCATGGTCAGTCCACATGCAGAGATGTTTTGTATTAATACTGTGCATAATTACATGTACAAAAATCAGGCTCCTGGACTTCAACACTTAGGCTCCCTGGTCTAATAACACATAAGCCCACCAGCTTATATAAACTTGGCTCACCAGCCTATAAAACATAATTACAATTCATAATGCAAGCTTTATACTTCATAGACATGATTTACAATAGGGCTCGGCCTTGGGGACATTACAATCCCCTCCCCTTATTTTTTGCACTGTCCTTAGTGCAACTTTACACTGCATATGCAAGCTTTTCAAAATTTTCAAAAAGATGCGGGTACTCTGCTCGCATAACATCTTCATGCTCCCATGTCGCGTCCTCAAGACCATACCAGGTCCATTGGACCTTTACAAGCCCTATAGCTCGATTCTAGAGCTGTTTGTTTTTCCTGTCCAATATGCGCACAGAATGCACTTGCAGGACACCTTCTTGTTCCACCTGAATCACATTCCAATCGATAACATGATTAGCATCTAGTATATATTTCTTAAGCAATGAAACATGAAACACATTATGTACAGTCATGGATGCAGGTAATGCAAGCATATATGCAATTGGCCCAATCCTTTCTAGGATTTCAAATGGCCCACAAAATCTAGTTGCCAACTTGGAGTAAATTCCCAGCTTCAAGGAACTCCTGTTAGCTTTCACTTTCAGGAAAACATGATCACCCACTTTGAACTCTCTGTGGGTTCTATTCTTATCAGCATAACTTTTTTGCCTATTATGGGCAGCTTTCAAATTCTACTTAATTTTTATCATTTGGTCCTCCATCTCCTTGAGCAACTCAAGCCCAACTACTATTCTATCAGCTGGATTATCCCAACTCACTCGAGTATTGCACTTTCTTCCATAAAGTGTTTCAAATGGGCTCATGTTCAACGATGCATGATACCCATTGTTGTAGGTGAATACTACCAGGTGCAGGTAGTCTTCCCATCTTGATGGTTTGTTCATCACATACATTCTCAGTATGTCTTCTATTACTCTGTTCACCCTCTTTGTCTATCCATCAAACTCAGGACGATAAGTTGTACTAAAGTTCAGATTCGTTCTGAATCCTTTGAACAATCCTTTCCAAAAATTCGAGGTGAATTTCGGGTCTCTTTCGAACAAAATCGTTTTAGGAATTCCGTGCAATCGTGCCACTTCCTTTATGAAAATGTCAGCAACATCTGTTGCCTTGTGAGTAGTTTTCAGTGGAATAAAGTGGGCATCTTTTGTAAGCTTGTCCATCACCACCATGATCGAATCATGCAACTTGGTTGTTCTGGGCAATCCTGTAATAAAATCCATCGTTACTACTTCCCACTTCCACTTAGGAATGGGTAAAGGTTGCAGCAACCCTATTGGGTGCCTATGCTCAGCTTTAACTTTATGGCACTCCATACATCTGGCGATGTATTCAGCGATCTCTCTCTTCATACCCGGCCAAAAGTAATGGCTCTTGACTGCTACTACTGTTTTCTGATATCCAGGGTGCCCTGCATAAGGCACATTATGCATCTCTTACAAAATCATCTGTTTCAATCACTGGACATTGGGTACAAAAATTATGTTCTTGTACCGCAGTATTCCATCTATTTCCAATTTATAAATTTCCATATTCTGTGGCATCTTACTCTGTTGTAGCTTGGCTACCAATTCTCTGTACTGCAGATCTACATTTGCAGCCTCTAGAATTCTACTTTTAATATCAGTCTGATACATGCTAATGGTTGTAGCATGTAATTCATGCACCCTCCTGTTGAGTGCATCAGCCACTTTATTCTCCTTTCCTTTTATATGCTTGATCTCAAAGTCATACTCACACGGAAATTCCATCCACCTACTTTGTCTAGCGTTTAAGGTTGGATGATCGAACAAATATTTCAGCAAACCTCCTTCCCATGAGGTAATGCCTCCATTTCTTTAGAGCATGAACTATGGCTACCAACTCCAAGTCATGGGTTGCATAGTTCTTCTCGTGCTCTTTTAATTTCCTAGACTCATAACAGATTATGAATCCATTCTGACTAAGGACCCCTCCTAGTCCTTGTTTGCATGCATCAGTGCATACTATGAAATCTGCATTTGGATCTGCAATCCTCAGGATTGGAGCACTGGTTAACAGTTGCTTCAATCGTTGGAAACTTTCCTCACATCCCTCTGTCCAATGAAACTGTTTCCCCTTTCTTTGTAAGGAAGTGATAGGGTGAGCTATCTTGGAAAACCCTGCGATGAACCTTCTGTAATAACCAACCAATCCCACGAAGGATCTAACTTTCGTTACGTTCCTTGGTGTTGACCATTCTCTAATGGCTTCAATCATCTCAGGGTCTACCGCTATCCCATCCTTCAAGATAATATGTCCCAAGTAATGGATCTGTTCCTGATAAAACGAGCACTTGCTCAACTTGGCATATAGTTGGTTCTCTCTTAGCACATGCAAAACCATCCTCAGATGTTGTTCGTGTTCTTATTCAGTCTTGGAATACACCAGAATGTCATCTAGGAAGACGATGACAAACTTGTCTAGATAGTCCCTGAATACTCCATTCATCAAGCTCATAAAAACAACGGGTGCATTTGACAGTCCAAACGGAACCACTGTGAACTCGTAATGACCATACCTTGTTCTAAAGGCGGTCTTGTTGATGTCTTCATCTTTTATTCTTACTTGGTGATATCTCGATCTTAGATCTATTTTCAAAAATATCTTTGCATCCTTCAACTGATCTAAGAGATCATCAATCCTCAGCAGAGGATTTTTGTTCTTCACCGTTACTTTGTTCAATTGCTTGAAATCGATGCACAATCTTAGCGTTCTATCCTTCTTCTTTACAAACAGGACCGGGGCACCCCAAGGAAACACACTTGGGCATATATACCCCTTCTTTAGAAGTTCTTCGAGCTACAACTGCAACTCTTTCAATTCTGGCGCACTCATCCTGTACGGAGCCTTTGACACTGGAGCTGCTCCAGGCATCAAATGTACAGAGAAATCGATATCCCTTTTTCGGAGGTAGTCTAGGTACTTCCTAGAATACATATTCGAACTCTTTAAGTACCTCACGATCCTCAATACTTGGCACCTTATCCTTAGGTGTTTCCACCACTTGGGCTGCAAATAATTGACAGCCTTTTCTATAGCACTTCTTCAGCTGCATTGCTGAGATTTCTCTAATAGTAACAGCTCTAGGGATTCCTTGGATAGCTCTCTGATTCCCTTCTTCATCTAAGCAAGTGAAGGCCTTGTTCCGGCAGTTCAAGATGGCATGGTACTGGTCCAACCAGTCCATCCCAATTAGACAATCATAAGAGCCTAACGGCAGAATGTTCAAATTGGCCTTCGTGCTCAGTCCATTCATGTCTACAGGACAAGACTTGACTAACTCCGTGACTTTCCTCTTGGTTCATGTATCTAGCTGCACTAACCAAGACTTTTCATGTTTGTTTCTTATCAAATGCAAACTTTCTACCACTCTAGGGTCTATATAACTATGGCTAGCCCCTGAATCAACTAAAATAGTGAATGGTTGGCTTTTTATCATACCTTCTACTTCAATCATGTGCAACTGATACTCATCTTGCTTATTGTCCAGGGTTGTGTAGATCCTTGGAATTCTACTGCCCATGTCCTCCACTGTTTCATCTTGCTGAACATTGTGGAGAACTCTTACTTTATCATTTCTGTGGGGGCAATCTCTGTACCTATGGTTTTCTTTACAACCCCAACATTCCATAGGTGGCGGCCTTGACATTTGCCCACTCACTTCAACCTTCCTGGGCTCTCTAAGAGATGGTTGTCCTTAAGGACTGTTTCTGAAAAAGGGTGGTTTATTTCCCTTCTGCCTCTGTTCTTTATTGAACTTTTTCTGGTCATCCCAAGCCTTCCAAAAGGTAGGATTTTCTCTTTGTTGTTCAAATAAGCACTTTGCTCTTCTTATCGTTTCTTCCATAGTCTTTGGGTCATCATACTGAATCTTATCCCCAATAGGAGGCGGTAATCCACTTAGGTACCTCTGAATCTTGACAGACTCATCTTTGATGAACAAAACATACTTCAGTAATTCCAAAAAATTTCGTTCATACTCATCAATGGTCTTCTTGTCCAGCTTGAGTTCAAAGAAATATTTCATGTTTCTATCATAATATATTTTAGTTAAGTATTTCCTCTCGAAATACCTCTTGAATTCTTTCCATGTGATGTCCCTTTCTCTGATGTGTTGCACCTGCACAAGTTGATCCCACCACATGGATGCCTTTCCCTTCAGTTGATACATGGCAATCCTTCCCTCTACATGAGAGGAATAATTATGCAGTTGAAAGTATTTCCTCATACCCAGCAACCAAGTTTCGACATCTTCCTCCTTCTTATGTTCTCCATCGAACGTTGGAGGCTTGATCTTGTTCATTTCCCCTATCAATTCATCCATCCCAAATCACTTGTGCTTTCTGGTAGGAGATGGGCTTGAAATACTGTGTGCTTCCCTACTGGAATGCTTTGGGGAGCAACGGCGATGTCTGCTGACACTCCTTGATCTTCTTTTCCTCTCAAGGGTCCTGCGACTCTCTGTCTTGCTTGAGTCACTCTCCTTTTCCAATGTCTTTTCTATTCTTTCCAGACTCTTCAACATCCTTAAGTTGAATTCACCCTGCTTATCCCTGACTTTCATGAGCGTTCGGCTATCATCTCGATGAGCCTGGGCATATTTCTGTAATCTTTCAATGATTTTCATCATATGTCCTTCCTTATCCATCTCTTTTCCTTGCCCATTAGCGTTTGATCCTTCGACTCCCAAGTTGACATTCCTTCCTTCTCTTTCATTCTCTGAATTGGAGGCAATCCGCACCTCTTCCATTCTCTGCTCTCAACGACAACCCTATTCGGTTCTGGCGCTTGCTAAGCTTCTACAAACACATGTGCAAACAATAGGGATTTGTCAGGTCGTCATTCTTAGCAAATTCCACACATTCAAAACCATTCTAATTTTAAGAAAACGCTTCGACTTCACAAATTTTCCAAGTTCTGCTCGGCTCTGTAATTTTCAGGTGATAGTTGCCTCTTTCTCCCTACCTTCATAACCAAAGGTCATGACCAAATGCTAGACTACTAGGTGCTACTCAGGCTTTCGACCTTCGAAGAGTTTAAGGCACACACATCTATCTCCCAGAGTTTCGATTTACCGAATTCACTTAAATCGGGTGGATTGATGGTCCACGTTTACACAACATCCAACAGTTAAAATCCGCTACAGTTCTTTCGTCTTCGAATATTCCGGGACTTCGGGACTTCGGGTTTCAGGGTTTCGGTCCTCAAGGCTCTCATACTCGCTTCCCTCTCCAACCCCCGACTTCTGAAAATTTGATTTCCTTACCCTCCATGCCCATAGCACAGTTGTCGCCCACCAAGGTAGTGTCACATGGTGTCCTTAAGAAGGTCCACCTCACTCCCAACGATATCATAGGGCCCCACTACTTTCACTTTTCATTTCGGAGTTTCGGGCATAAGGAGTTCATGCATCCACACATCTCGAACTTTCGTTTGCCGAAATTCTGAAATTACGGTCTATCATCTACTTGATCCAACGGTCCTGATTCCCCACGATCTGACGACTCAAATATCATTGACATTTCACATATCGGGATTTTGTGTGTCACAAGGTCGAAGGATTTTCCACCTTCATCCTCCCCATTCCCAAAATGTCGATTTCTTCCTGGACAATTAATGGTCCATATCTCTCTTAGATCGACGGTTGTGATCCAATCGTGAATTCACGTTTTGTGAATTCTCACGAACTCACCCTTAGACCATTTCAAGTCACGAGTCAGCGAAAGGTTGATCGCTCTCCACGCATCCTTTCCGATGGACGTTCCTGACGAATTCGGGATTTCGCGTATCGTGATTTGCACACTCCTGTGCAACTCCAAAGGGTTTTAAACCTTTTGCATGTTCTCCAAATTTGATGGTCGTGAGGGTTCTCCTTTCCTCCTGAATAGATTCTATGGATCCAACACTTCTGGTGTGGAGTTCTCTCTCTCCCTGTGGCCATATACCACACTGGATGTAGTTTTATAATATCGCTACACCTCCTGAGCTTTGTAACATAGTCAAGTAGCCCGTTGACACTCAGAAACATTTTGAGGTTTGAAATTGGCCCTCCAGACACACTTTCTTCTCAAAACCTTGGTCCAAAGACCACTTATGCAGCCCATCCAGGCTCAGTATTGAAACTAGGCTCTGATACCACACTGTAACGTCCCCGACCATCAACGCCATGGTCGGGCTAACATTACTATGCGGAAAAACACTACTATAACATATTATGCATTCTTATGAAGTACAATTGCTTAGTAACAGTTAAACACAGCATAAGCACATTAATACCACTATCATACATAATCTACGGCATTAACAATAATTCACAAATACACCGGAATTACATGTAAACATTGCTAGAATCACAGACATGCATATTTAATTGAAATTATACGCATGTATATACTTATATTTTAGACTGGATGTAACTCACCAACTGCGTGTAGACCTCCCACGAACCTCCCAGCCTTAGACCGCGCTACTCATCACTCTCAGTAGTAAGTCGCCCCCGAGATGGGACTAAGCTCCACCGGGTAGGGATTCCTAGGCTAGGCAAGGAATGCAAGAAGACACACAGTCACAGAAGAAGGATTCTCTCCCAGGAACCACTTATGCCCACTACCCATAGACTCTCCTTCCCCACATGTCTGTCCCACCCCAGGAGTATACACCTTCTCTGTCACCTAGACAGTCCTTCGGCTGCTAACCTCCCTTGCCTTGGGCTTCAACAACAGACCGGACTGGAAATCTCTGAGCTCTGTGGCAGCTACAAGGTTCCTTCCAGGAGCTCTCTCCTTCCTCCGTGCACTCTCTCACTTGGAGAGAGTCACTCACAGGCTTGGTAAAACCTGCCTCTTCAACAACAATCAACTCCCTCACCTGGAGAGAGGTTACACATAGGTCATACAACCGGTTTCCTTAATCTCGTTCCCATACAAAGCAAAAAAACAACAAGGCTTAGCAATGAACATACAACAGCAACAAACCACACCCAGCCAAGAACTATGTGGCCGCCACAGTCAACTGGGACAAAAAACACAGGTTTCCCAAAACAGGTGATAGATAGACGCTTCAGCATAACAAGGCTCAACAATTACGACACTTTCGGTTTCCCCAACCAACAATAAAGGACAAACTCACTGCTCTGTTTTCATAGATGCGTAAGGTGTACAGAGATTCCACGCAGAGACTCCCACGGTTCAGGTAAAAGATCCAGTAGAAAAAACCCAAAAAAGGTCGATCGGGAATGCCCGCCTGTTCAGATGGAAGATGGAGAATGGACTCCCTGAATTAGGTGATGGATGGAGGAATGCCCGACAAACCCACTCAGACGCAACCGTCCGCGGAAAATGGGAAGCGAACTCCCAACACGACTCACTTCTTGGGTTAAATTGCATGCGCTTGGGCTGACACACGTAGCCCATGAGGCTGCATGCACTTCATCAGCTAGTGTGTGCTTTTAGGCATGCGTTCCCCCTTCCAGGGATTTGGGATCAAGGAAAACATGTTTCACACATCATTTTTAGAATAATAATTTAATATTATTATCAAGGGTTTAATCCCCCTTAGCTTAGCCCCTCTTCCTACCTCTCAACCCTCTCTCCCTTACCCAGGCTTTGTGGATGCTTAGTCCCCCATCACTCATTCATCGTGGTCGGTCCACACGCAGAGATGTTTTGTATTAATACTGTGCATAATTACATGTACAAAAATCAGGCTCCTGGCCTTCAACACTTAGGCTCCCTAGTCTAATAACACATAAGCCCACCAGCTTATATAAACTTGTCTCACCAACCTATAAAACATAATTACATTTCATAATGCAAGCTTTATACTTCATAGATATGATTTACAACAGGGCTTCACCTTGGGGACATTACACCAAGGAGGAAGAGGGGACTCATAAGTCCCTTCCTTTCTCTATGGTTTTTTGCATACTAATCTATTGATCCATTGGTAGCAATATGTTGGTCATTGTTTGATTTTCATGGTCATAAGTTTCTCAAGCTTTCTAACATTTATTTCTTAGTTGTTTTTAGTTGTGTTTCTTTTTTTTCATGTGTGTTTCATTTATCTAACCCACTCACAAACTTTTTTCTTGTTTAGCAGGCTCATCTAAACATGCAAGTGTTGTTGTTTTTCTCACCCAAGTGAAAAAACCAACACAATAGATTGGCGACCATACTCAGGATCGGTATCAAATTCCTCCCTATTTGAGCTTTTAGAGAACTTCATTTTGATTGTTTTGACTTGCAGGTACAAAAAGCGGTCGAGCCCAACTTGCCAAAGTCAAAATTCAGAGCTGAGGAAGGAGTATTTCACTTGGAAATTTCTCCCCCGACGCGTGACAGGAAGTGCACGGATTTTCAAGCCCACATATGCACACTGTGCGCACCACCGAATTCATTACTCTGTGCATTTTTCTCCCTTTGTGCACCTGTCAGAACTATAACCCGTGCATAAGTCTTGTTTTTCAAAATTGTAAGGGTTTTTATGCATGGTTTGAGGGCCCCTAGCCTTCAGATTTTTATTTCTCTGCACTTTGTAAGGAAACTACACTCACTTAGATTCCTTATCATAAGAAAGGTTAGCTAACAGAGGCACTTAGGGGTAAAAAGAATCACTATTCTCCTCTTTTTCTTTTTTTCCACATGGATGGGTCATTTGGATTGTAAAAGTTTAAGTTGAAGTTATTGATTTTCATACACAATCACTTAAGTTGGGACTAGAAACCAATCTTAACTCTCAGGTATGCTCTTCCCTCACACCCTAGTGTGATATTGGGAATCATAAAAGGTGGTTAAAAGGAAGTTTCATCTCCCTTAACAAAATATTTAGGAGAGGACAAAACCCCCCTAGGGTTCCTCTTAGTTTTTGAAATCATCTTAAAGTTTTGTAAGGGCCCATACATGCCCACATGTTGCAAACTTATGATAGTTTATAAATGCTTTCTTCGTTTAGATCACAATTTAGGGAAGTTTAAAGATCAAAGTAACGGGTCCATACATGCCCACATGTTTGCAATATAGGATAGTTTTCAAGAGATTTCTTAGTGTAAACAACATTCTAGGGAGTTCAAAGGATTTGTAAAGGACCCACATGTCCACATTGCTAGTTATTTAGGGCTTTAAATATTCTGCAAGGTTTTAGCAAAGACACATAGTAAGCTAGGTAAGAAGATTTTTAAAGACCACGGGAAGTCCACATGTTGCAATCTCACACTTAACTTATTAAAATATTTGCACATTGTTCACTCTCTTGCACACAAACTCACTCCTCACACACATAATTTATATTAGAATAGTGGAGGTCGAAGTAGGATTTCTTCAAAGGAATTCCGAAAGATCTGACTACTTCTTTGGAAATTATCCACACCCATTTAAATCAACACGATATTGGTCCATGACCCCAATATCCCAGCCCACCACATCTAAAATTTTCTAAAAATGCGCTAAATTTTCCTCCACGGAGGGTGCTAAGAGAATTTTTTAGTCTAAGTAGGATCTCGGGGGTAGGCATCCAAAAAAATCCCCATTATCAGGTTCTCACATTTTGAAACAATAGAAGTTGAGAAATAGGGAACTTTCAAACCCTCCAAGTCAAGTGTTCCTACACCATAAGGCAGGGATATACCCGTGAAGGGTCGAAGGCTAAGGTCTGGTTATTCTGCGCATCCCTCCTTAAGTCACCCAACTCTTGTGAGAGAATCCATCCTGTGACCCATTTATGAGGCCGAAAAGCTAAATGTTGCACTTTGACCGACGTACTTAGTGGCCAAACTTAGGATATCTACACAAATGGTGGTTGTGGGCTGCAATCGCACCTTGGTCGAATTTTGTGTGGCTATTGAGAAATATCGCCAGCTCTTTTGGGATATGCACCCTCTACCCCTCATTATAAATGACTACTTCAACCTTCACTAGTTCCTCTTTCGGTGGCTTCATACCCCACTGTTGAGTGTTATTGGAAGGCCCAGTGATAAATCGAGAGGAAGGATGATAAGTATTTTAGGACACGAGCTTTTCTTTTGTTATTGTTCCCCCATGCAGACAAAATCAACCTATCCACATGCTTGCTTATTTTACAAATGATGTATGTATGATGTTCATTTGATTACATGCCATTGTGAGTTATACTATGTTGTGAAGGTCAAATTATAAAAGCACTTGTTCATTTATTTCTCTTGTCACCATTTTCACACATTCACTTTGCAAGTCAGAACCATAGGTTACCCACAGAGTCCCCGTCGTTCTAAACGCTTGCAGAATATTCCTTTTATTCTAGTAGGAGTTCCTAGTCTTGCCAACTCACTGGCTCAACCATCTCACACCCCCGTGAGTGCTACTATTTTTGGATAAACTTTACTTGGTTCCACTTTTCTTAGGTCAAACACCCAAGGCCATCCATCTATCGGTTCTCCTTCACAAGGAGGCAGGAGTCAAACTTCTTCTCAAGGGAGAAGTACACACCCACCAAATCCCTCTCAAGGGACAGGTCCATTACCTACACACATGATGGCTGGAACTAATCCTCCACCAAATCTCCCAATGCCATACTTAGAATCCCACAACATTCTTGATTTAACCAAACTCACGAATGATCTCATTTTGCATGATTCTACTTGGCCCAATATGCCTACCAAGTTACATTCAGACATTCCAAAATTTGAAGGAAAACCAGGGGAAGATCTTGCAAACCATGTTATGACCTTCCATTTATGGTGTTGTTAAAACAACATCATGGATGATTCCATCTAATTAAGGTTATTTCAAAGACCTCTCACTGGTTCATCAGCCAAATGATATGTGGACGAAAAATTTGGGTCCCATATGACCTTTGAATCATTGGCCAAGGCCTTTTTGTTTGTTTTCCAACTACCAGTTCATCATGATATTGGCTTAGAACTTCTTTCTGAGTTCAAAAAAACCACTGCTATCCATATCAACGACCACATCCACGAATGGCGGTGGCAACGTAGTTTGTGTAAAGCAGAAACCACCAAAGAACAATGTCTTGATTGGTTTCTTAAATCGCTCGTCTCTGTTATTTCCAAAGATGTAGCATCCACTTTTCCTCAATCAAAGGAGGAGGCCATCAGCAAGGCCCAGCAATTTAACCTCATATATTCTCAATCGGGTTACTTGTACATAGTATTTATTGATGCACCTAGACCCCTACCATTTGGCCAAAACAAACCTGGGGTTTCTCATGCTGTGGATGGTTTGATTGGTTCTATGACATATCTCAACCCTTACAACCACCCATCACCTACTTATGGGGAAAAACAATATCCACAACCATATGGAGGAGTGTCTTATTACCCTCCTCCCACTCACCAACAGTCATATCTTGTTGGTCCCTCTCAGTCGTTGGGGGTACCCCCACCAGTACCCATGATGCATATGGTCTCTCAACCAAGTACAAGTTCACCATAAACCCCCACATATCACCCCAACAGTGGTGGAAGTACTTCAAATTCCTACACATCATATGGATCGTCTCCACAAAACAATCCATATTTTCCATTTCTTGGTCCCCCCCAGCAAGTTGCTACTCCACCAGGACAACCACATGTCGACGTTAACTTTCTTCAACCCTCTCCCATTCAACAACTTCATAATTTTGAACAATTGAATACGGAAAATCAGGCCCATCCGCCAAATAATTCCAAAAAGAAAGGAAAAAACCGAAACAATAACAACCTGGGACCAGGAGGAAATAATCCCCAACAAAACCAACCCGTTAGGGGAAACCAAAATCAAGGCAATCAAAACCCCCAATGGGGCAAAAATAACAATCAACCATGACAAGGGAAGAACAATAATCTCATAACTAACTTCCCTTGCGCTCTATGTGGCGAGTATGGAAATTATACTCAACACTGCCCCCAAATTGTCGAGTTCAAATGGATGAAAGAATCCATGAACACTCATTGTCCCCCAGCACCACCTGCACCTCCATAGGACCCACAACACTATTTGCAACCACCACCTCTGGCTATGTTGCAAAACCCTATTCCACACTAGGGTGTGATGAATACCCAATAGGAGGTACACCCTGCTCCACCCCAAATGGGGCAGTATCAAAACCCGAGCCCCAATCAACTCGAAAATCCAGCTGACCATAATATCTTCCTTACTAGTGAGGACGAGATTCTTCTACAAAATCGTGGTCGTCAATATGGAGTCCCTCCTGACTCTACCCTAACCACCTCGGGAATGAATCCCGATACAGTCGGACAACCATTGATGATTCCACGCCCTAACAATGAACCCAATCCTTGTATACCCTGCATACCTCTACGGCGGAATGTACACAACCCTCATGCTAGAGAAGCCCATAAATATAGTTTAGTCGATGATTTAGCTCAATCCCCTGCAACGATGTCTGTGTTGGAGATCCTCCAAAACTGTCCCTCACAGCACAAAGCCTTGCTTTCTTCCTTGGGGGCAGTCGACCAAGATGATACTCAACTCATCACCTTTGATCTAGATAACAGGGAACCATGCTTCCCCACCCTGGTAGCTTTTTAGATACCAGTCAAAATATGAAACATCACAGCTCACCAGTGTATCATCGATGAATGGAAAAAACTTGGCTCACCTGAGCTAGTACCATCTTCCATCACCCTTAGAGCTTATGATGATCGGCCATCATCTCCTGGAGGGATCTTCCAAAATGTCCCCATTGAACATGGGGGGAAAACCATCCTAATTGACATTGAGGTTATCGATTCCCCACTTGATTATAACATCTTGTTTGGGCATAGCTACATGTATTCTATGAAGGTTATAGCCTCTTCTGTGTTTCGTATGATAATGTCCCCCCATAATAGGAAAATTGTCACCATCAACCAAATTACACATTATGAGCCTAATCATTCTACCAACATTGATAATATCCTCCCCCTTGTCCGAACTAGATCAGATGATTTTTCGGTCATCGACATCGGTCTGAGAATATTCAAGGACCCACACTTGTTAGGGACTTATCCCTGAGCACCACCTCTCCTACATCCTTCTGTTTCAGCGCAAGTGTGTGTGGTTTCCTCTAACATAACTGATATCGGAGATGCTACTCCTATCACGAAGGCCCATCCCCACATCGAAGTTCCACCAATTGAAGAACTACTACCTCAGGAATTCCATGAGACTACCACCGAAACACTTGTCCTATATTTCCCCCCCATCTAGGGTAAAATCCCGGTTTGGGAGACAGTCCCTCAAGCCATTACCCAAATCCACTTCTTCTACCCCCCACCTGGAGTCCAAGAATTCCAGGTAGTTGCTACTCTCACACTTCCCAACATGGTTATTGCCATCCCTGTATGGTATCTCCATCCACCTGCTATGGTTCCTACACCATATCTCCCTCCTCATACATAGGGATTACCGATGCATATCCCAGTACAAGATCCTACCACACCACCATCACCCCCAACCGACAAAAAAAACATTACCACTGGGGGAAAAAGAAGGAAGAACAAGCCCACAACTTCGCTCCCTCCTTGAGCTCAACCTCCTTGTGCACTATACGAAAGAGAAGGACACCCCACTAACAAATGTCCTACTCTTTCTGAGTTGCACAATCTTATCCAACTCCCTTGAGCAACCCCATTGCTTACCACTGCACCTAGTACTTCAGCTACTACTACAAATTCCTCAACTGCACACAAGATAGGGTTACAAACCAATTTCTCTTATGCCATATGCTCACAATATGGCCATTATACCCATCATTTCCCGGCTCTACCTCAATTCCACCAAACATTAGCATTTGTATGCCAAACATCCATTCCTGAGCCCCCTCAGGCTCTCCCTACTACTTCTCACCTCATGGACATTTGATATGTGTCTTCATCAGTCTTTGCGTGAATGAGGTACCCTCCACAGTATTGTGACATTCAGTTCATGTCAAGCAAACCATCACACCCCATACACAATACCCCTTCTACGTCCTCATCCCTTGAGGACAATACCCCTTACCCGTCGATGGTTCCCCCTACCATCGCACATGATACCCTGTCTTCTCACATTTTCCACTGCGACGAATGTATCTTGGAGGAACTAACCACCTCCAATTTTCCATGGAATGCACTTCATCATCAAGCACTTGTTCTCTCACAAGAGGCCTTTCATCCTCCTACCCAAGCCTCTCTGTATGCAATCAAAACCAAGGATTTTATTCCTCCGGGGTATATTGACTGGTTCAACAACCCTATCCCTGCCCCCGATGCTTTTGAAGAAGGAAACATGGAAAACATCTCCCCCAATGTCAAAATTAACATTTCCATCAAACCAGGCATCGTAGAAGAAATCACCATTGGCATTGCATGCTCCCCTAAAGAGATCATTGTTTACAAAGCCCTCTTTCAGGAATACCGAGATATGTTTTCCTAGTCATATACGGAGATGCCTGGCCTCGATGCCTCTATAGTCAAACACTGAATCGACACTTGGTCGGATGTCGCCCCTGTTCTTCAAAAGAAACACCCCCTTCACCCATCCAAATATGTTGTTGTCAAAGCCAAAATTGACAAGTTATGTGTTGTCGGATTCATTTACCCCATTGTGGGCACTTCGTGGGTCTCCAACCCCACCCCTGTTAACAAAAAATAGGGAACTATTCACGTCTGCACATATTTTCATGATCTCAACCATGCTTGTCCCAAAGATAACTTCTCAACCCCTTTCATCGACCAAATCATCAATGATTTTGCCGACCATGAGACACTTTCCTTTATGGATGGGTTCTCCGA
>ML812850.1:0-25218 GCA_009831015.1 Picea engelmannii
TCAGGATTACTAAACACAAATACATTTCCCAGTTATGAATATTTTTATTTTCTCCTCTAAAATAGATTTCCAATGCCTATACTCTCATCCCATTCTGAGTTTGTAGTTGAAAGTTACATCACCTAGAAGTTAAACAACTCATGGATTTTTTGTGCTTTTGTTGGTGCAATTCAACATCGCAGACCATCTTCCATCACCAGTGGATGAAAATTGGGAGAACTAGTTTTTTTTTTGTATTGGGCATTAATGATATTCTTATATGTGAATGCTCAACAACCTTTGTCTCAGTAATTTGTTGTTCCAGACAACTTATTCATCCTTTTGAAGATGAGAACTTGCCTCATTTGGCACTTTGTCCATTGCCATAAAATATGGTGAAAATCCATATATTTCAAACTACAAAGATTCAAGAAATTTTCACTTGGACAAAGTTATCCAAATTACTAAGGAGATGAAATGTTTGCTTGGATAAAGTTTCTTGATTTGTAGTTTTAGGTCCCTTTCCTTCAAATACAATTTCTAAAAATGTCAAAAAGTGTCACAAAATAGTGATTTTGGCCCCATTTTGTCTATTTCACTAAGAATCCCTTGGAATCTATCCAAATTATTTTATGGGCTTTCTTGTGTTCTTCGATAGTACTTGTCTAGATTTAATCATGAATGGAATTGTTGGCATAAAGTATAATATTGTCATCTAAAAACCGCATTGTGTCAATTTTCAGGAATTTAGTGCCAAATACACAAACTTGAGCTCAAGGAAATTTTCATAGACAACTTTGATACAAAATTCCATGTGAAATTTCAGCTCCATCTAAGTTTGTATGCTCAAGTTATGCCCAAAATAAGGTTTTGGTTACTATATATTTTTTTCTATGTACAAACATTTATTCATCGACATGGGTCGAAGGCCTCTCTCACATGAAAGAATTGATTTATTTCGAAGAAAATCATATTCTCATTCCTTGATGCCCCATTGATCTAAGGTTATTCTCATTCATGTCGCATCATCGACCCTATTGGTAAGACATATTTGTAGCATCAACCACCTTTTAAAATATCATCCCTCTTCTTCACTATTGGACCTTCCTTCAAACATTTCTCATTGAGCCTCCTTCCAACTTCGACCATCCAACCTATTTGAACCAAGTCATTACGCTATTTTGCATCATTGGCCAACATTTGAAATTCACGGCCAATCAAAACTTTCGGTTAATTTTGAATTTTGGCCCCTTTTCAAAGACTAACTTGATTTGAAACTTCCACCCCTTTTGAGACTTCAACCATTGTTCAAAATTAAGGCCATCAGGACTATTTCCATGTATTTCATTGGGCATTGGCCACTTTTTAAACTTTTCCCAATATCCATACTTCGAACTTAACTCCATTGGAAACTCTAAAACATCACCCATCATGCAAATTCAAACTTTGTGCCATTAGCCCTCTTATAAACTTCAAGGCATTTATGGACAAGTTCATTAGGCCTCTTCCAATATTTGGACCGTGTTTGAACATTAGGGCCAAATTTAACTTCAACCCATTCTTGAACTTTGGGCCATTACAAAATTTTAAGCATTTCTCCAACTTTGGCCCACTTCTAAACTTCAGGACATTTTGGAATATCGATCTGTTTTTGAATTTAAGCCCCTTGAGCCATTCTGAAACATTGCCCATCGAGCAATTTTAAAACTTTAGGCCATCGACACTTTTTTGAACTTCAATCCATCCTACCACTTTTTAAACTTCATCTAATAAAAATAATTTGAATGTAAGCCTCATGAGCATTCTGAAACAAGGATAATGGGCCACTTCAGTATGGGGGCATTGAGCCATTTCAAAAGATTGGGATTCTTATGAACTTTTTCAAAAATTAATAGGAAGGCCATGATTTCAGCACTTGGACCTGCAACTTTACACAACTTTATGCAACATGAAAATTTATGCAACAATGCAACTTGGTAATCCTTCTTTCCCTGACCATGGACAAGACCTAAGTTCCATACATGGTGTGAAAAAATTGTGAATGACACCCATATCCCACCCAAGCACCATAGTGTATTAAATAGGATAGATGTGGTGGTTTGAGGCCTTGGTAATGGCCAATGAGCCAAAGGAAATATGTTTAGGACCTAAGCCCCTTTTTTTCATCTCTAGTCATGGTACACACCTTGAGAACTATTCTTATTATGAAAACGTACCAAAGGTTCCAAATGCAACTACATTGCAACTATATGATGGATAGGTGTGGCAATTTCAACTTTATGCAACTAAATGCAACTATATGCAACTATGTTGGTGCTATATTGCAACTATATTCTCAAATATCGGTGAGTAGTCAAATGCAACTATATTGCAACTATATGCAACTATATTGCAACTTATGCAACTATATGCAACTTATGCAACTATATTGCAACAATTTCGTATGCAACTATATGCAACTATGAAACTATGCAACATGCAACTTATGCAACTTCA
Organism: Picea engelmannii; assembly: GCA_009831015.1. Lineage (NCBI taxonomy): Eukaryota > Viridiplantae > Streptophyta > Pinopsida > Pinales > Pinaceae > Picea > Picea engelmannii. Next base: position 2,476 of record ML812850.1, read on the forward strand.
ACAACTTTATGGAACTTATGCAACTTTACGCAACTTTATGCAACTTTACACAACTTATGCAACAATGCAACTTATGCAACTATGAAACTATATGCAACTATATGATGGATAGGTGTGGAAATTTCAACTTTATGCAACTATATGCAACTATGTTGGTACTATATTGCAACTTATGCAACTATGTTGGTATTATATTGCAACTTATGCAACTGTATGCAACTATGTTGGTACTATATTGCAACTTATGCAACTGTATGCAACTTATGCAACTATATTGCAACTTATGAAACTATATGCAACTATATGCAACTATATGCAACTTATGCAACTATATGCAACTATATTGCAACTATATGCAACTATATTGCAACAATTTTGTATGCAACTATATGCAACTTTACGTAACTTTATTGCAACTTATGCAACTATATTGCAACTTATGCAACTATATGCAACTTATGCAACTATATTGAAACTTATGCAACTATATGCAAATTATGAAACTTATGAAACTATATGCAACTATATTGCAACTATATGCAACTAGGTGTGGCAATTTCAACTTTATGCAACTATATTACGGATAGGTGTGGCAATTTCAACTTTATGCAACTAAATGCAACTGTGTTGGTACTAAAAACGTATATTGGCACGATAAGTTATATTCTTGTTTTAACGAGTGTAGGTACCACCAAATAGGTATCTGTCGGATCTATCTTCCTTGAGTGATGATCAAGATATAGTAAGAGAGGTTGAAAGTGAGACGTGTTGTACTAGATCTACTAGTTCTAGATCAACTATATGCAACTATGCAGCATGCAACTTATGCAACTTAAGAAACTTTATGGAACTTATGCAACTTTATGCAACTTTACGCAACTTATGCAACAATGCAACTTATGCAACTATGCAACTATATGCAACTATATGCAACTTATGCAAGTATGCAACTATATGCAACGTATGCAAGTATGCAACTATATGCAACTATATGACAGATAGGTGTGACAATTTCAACTTTATGCAACTAAACGCAACTATATGCAACTGTGTTGGTACTATATTGCAACTTATGCAACTATATGCAACTTATGCAACTATATGCAAATTATGCAACTATAATTCAACTATATGCAACTATATTGCAACAATTTCATATGCAACTATATGCAAATATGCAACTATATGCAACTATGCAACATGCAACTTCTACAACTTAAGAAACTTTATGGAACTTATGCAACTTTACGCAACTTTATTGCAACTTATGCAACTATATTGCAACTTATGCAACTATATGTAACATATGCAACTTATGCAACTATATTGCAACTATATGCAACTATATGATGGATAGGTGTGGCAATTTCAACTTTATGCAACTAAATGCATCTATATGCAACTATGTTGGTACCAAAAATGTATATTGGCATGATAACTTATCTTCTTGTTTTAACGAGTGTAGGTACCACCAAATAGGTATCTGTCAGATCTATCTTCCTCAAGTGATGATCAAGATATAGTAAGAGAGGTTGAAAGTGAGACATGTTGTACTAGATCTACCGGTTCTAGATCAACTAGGTTGGAAAAGGTAAGGAAAAGCTTTCATACCCGCATGCAATTTTTTATTGCCAACGGAGGGTCGTGTAATTATGATGTTGATAGCATAGGTGACATTGAGTTTCTCTTGAGGTATAAACATCTAGTGCAACGATGGGCACCTAAGGAGCTACCTGAAGTGGACACAGATTTCTTCATCGGTGGGAGGATGTACCTCATTGCTCCTTAATCCTTACATGGACTGGGGTTTGTTTCCATGGATGGTATAAAGGTCAGCTATGACATTGTAACTGAATTGATGGAGTATGTCGAACCATTATACAAATACAATCACTGGTTGATGTTGGTTCGATATACGCAAAGTATGCGAAGATACGGAGTTGCCGCAAATTATATACAACTACTAGATAACAATCAAAATAAAGGGGCAACTATGTATATTGATGGAAGGCCAAAAGCTACTGGAAACATTGTGGGCTTTATAAACAGTACATGACCAGTGATAACAACTAAGAAACCGAATTGTATATTTGAGGCACGTGAAGGAAATCGTATATTTGTATGTGCAACAAAAACAATAGTTCCAGGCGAAGAGTTGTTGATCGATTACAACTTAAATCGAATAGATGGAGAGTGTAACACCCCCTTTCACTCAGGGTAGGTGCTACTTCATGGAATAACAATACTCATAATTAATTCTATATATGAAACATGCATTTAAGCAAATGAAACACATTTAAACTTAGAGTAACCATAAGAATTACTGTTATTATAAATAATCAATGGCTTTAACATTAATTCATATGCACAGCAGTATACATGATAAATATAAATACACAGACATGCAGAAAAGTAATTAAAATATCATCTGGAACTTATCTCTGAAATGGTGGTAATTCCACCAACCAGGTGCAAGCCTTCCACGAACCTCCTAGCCTTACACCACACTGTTCATCAAGCTCAGCAATGGGTCACCCCCGAGCTGGGACTAAGCTCCACCCCCAAGGAAAGGAATCCTAGGCTAGGCTGAGGTTACAGGGAAAACACACAGTCACAAGGAAGGAATTTTCTCCCAGGAACCACTCATACTCACTGCCACATACTCTATTTCCCCACATGCCTATTCCACCCCAGGAGTATACACCTTCTCTGTCACCTAGACAGTCCTTCGGCTGCTAACCTCCCTTGCCTTGGGTTTCAGCAATAGACCGGATCGAAAGTCTCCAAGCTCTATGGCAGCTACAGGGTTCCTTCCAGGAGTTCTCTCCTTCCTCTGCTCACTCTCTCACCTGGAGAGAGTCGCTAATAGGAAAAGAAACATATTCTTCCAACTTCAATCACCTCTCTCACCTGGAGAGAGTGTTATACAAACTGGCCAACAAGCCACACGTAGTCCAGCACTGCGTGACCACAACAACCAATGGGGAAAATAAACATGGGCTTTCCAAATAGGCTCAGCAATGATAGGATGGTCTCACGGTTATGGCTTTGGGACAGAGACTCCACACACAGGCTCGATCTACTTAGACAAAGGATGCATCAGCTTTTCCAGAAATCAACATAGGCTATCCCCCGAAATCAACACACAAACTTCACCCCTCAGTTTCAGAATGGCACGAGGTCTCTTGTAGGGGTCGGACAGGTTCACGCTCAGACAGTCAAGTCGAATTGGAGAAGGAACCCCCCAACACTACTAATCTCAGACGCTTTATTTGTATGCGCCTGGGTTGACACTTGTCACCCATGCAATTGTGTGCGTTCCATCCATTTGGAAGTTACTTGCCCTTCCAAAAGAACTTAGGATAAAGCATATTATTCACATTCTTTTTGGAATAATATTAAAATATTATTCCCAAGGCTTAAGCCCTTAGGCTTAGCCCCTAGGCTCAACACTTAGCCCCTCTTCCCACCTTCCAACCCCTAATCCCTTTCCCACTCTGTGGAAGTTTAGTCCCCATCACTCATTCATTGTGGTCGGTCTGCACACGGCAGTGTTTATATTTTTATTAATAATGTGCATAGATACATGTACAAAATCAGGCCCTTGGCCTTCAACACTTAGGTTCTTTGGCCTAACAATCACATAATCCCACCAGCTTATATTAACTTGGCTCACTAGCCTATAAAAACATAATTACAATTCATTTCACAAATATGATTTACAACAGGGCTCGGCCTTGCGGACATTACAATCCCCCTCCCCTTATTTATGCATTGTCCTCAGTGCAACTTTACATTGTCTCTGCAAGCTTTTCAAAATTTTCAAAAAGATGTGGGTATTCTTCCCACATAACATCTTCATGCTCCCATGTCGCGTCCTCGGGACTGTACCAGGTCCATTCGACCTTTACAAGCCCTATAGCTCGATTCTGGAGTTGTTTGTTTTTCCTGTCCAATATGCGCATAGGATGCACTTGCAGGACACCTTCTGGTTCCACCTGAACCACATTCTAGTCAATAACATGATTAGCATCAGGTATATATTTCTTAAGCAGTGAAACATGAAACACATTATATACAGTCATAGATGCAGGTAATGCAAGCTTATATGAAACTGGCTCAATCCTTTCCAGGATTTCAAATGGCCCACAAAATCTTGCTGCCAACTTGGCACAACTTCCCAGCTTCAGAGAACTCCTGTTAGTTTTCACTTTCAGGAAAACATGATCACCCACTTTGAATTCTCGGTGGTTTCTGTTCTTTTCAGCATAACTTTTCTGCCTGTCCTGGGCAGTTTTCAAATTCTGTTTAATTTTTATCATTTGGTAATCCATCTCCTTGAGCAACTCTGGCCCAACTATTGCTCTGTTAGCTAGATTATCGCACCTCACTGGAGTGTTGCACTTTGTTCCATAAAGTGCTTCAAATGGGCTCATCTTCAACGATGCATGATACCCATTATTGTAGGTGAATTCTACCAAATGTAGGTAGTCTTCTCATCTTGATGGTTTGTACATCACGTACATTCTCAGCATGTCCTCTATTACTCTGTTCACCCTCTCTATCTATCCGTCAGACTCGGGATGATACGCTATACTAAAATTTAGATTCATTCTGAATCCTTTGAATAGTCCTTTCCAAAAATTCGAGGTGAATTTTGGGTCCCTATCAGACACAATCGTTTTAGGAATTCCATGCAAGCGTGCCACTTCTTCTAAGAAGATATCAACAACATCTGCTACCTTATGAGTGGTTTTCAGTGGAATAAAATGGGCATCTTTTGTAAGCTTGTCCACCACAAACATGTTCGAATCATGCTACTTGCTTGTTCTAGGCAATCATGTAATAAAATCCATGGTCACCACTTCCCACTTCCACTCAGGAATGGGCAAAGGTTGCAGCAACCCTGCTGGGTGCCTATGCTCAGCCTTAACTTTCTAGCATTCCATACATCTGGCAATGTATTCAGTGATCTCTCTCTTCATACTCAGCCAAAAGTAATGGCTTTTGACTACTGCCACAGTCTTCTGATATCCAAGGTGTCCAACATAAGTCACGTTATGCATTTCTTTTAGAATCACAAGTTTCAATTTCTGGATGTTGGGTATATACACTCTGTTTTTATAAAGAAGTATTCCATCAGATTCCAAGGTGTAATTTCCCTCTTTCTGTGGTCTCTCATGCTGTTGTAGCTTTGCTACTAAGTCTCTATACTGCAAATCAACATTTGCAGCTTCCAAAATTCTACCCTTGATATCATTCCTATACATGCTAATGGTTGAAGCATGTAAGTTGTGCACCTTTCTAATGAGTGCATCAGCCACCTTGTTTTCCTTCCCTTTGATATGCTTGATATCAAAGTCATATTCACACAAAAACTCCAACCACCTTCTTTGTCTAGCATTTAAGGTTGGCTGATCAAACAAATATTTCAGACCATTGTGGTCTGTTCTCAATTTGAATCTCTTTCCCTTGAGGTAATGTCTCCATTTCCTCAGAATGTGGACGATTGCTGCCAACTCCAAATCGTGAGTGGCATAATTATTTTCATGCTCTTTCAGCTTCCTGGACTCATAATAGATTACAAATTCATCTTGGCTAAGAACTCCTCCTAACCCTTCCTTACACATATATGTGCACACCATGAAATCCATATTCGGGTCTGCAATCCTCAGGAATGGAGCGCTGGTTAATAGCTTCTTCAATCGCTAAAAACTGTTCTCACACTCGTCAGTCCACTAAAAAAATTTCTCCTTCCTTTGCAAGGAAGTGATAGGGTGAGTTATCTTTGAGAATCCTGTTATAAACCTTCTATAGTAACCTGCCAGACCCATAAAGGATCTAACTTCTGCCACATTCCTTGGCACTGACCATTCTTGAATGGCCTCAACCTTCTTAGGATCCACAATGATCCCTTCTTCTGAAATAATATGCCCCAAGTAATGGATCTGCCTTTGATAAAATGAGCATTTGCACAGCTTGGCATATAGCTGGTGTTCTCTCAACACTTGCAGCACCTTCCCCAGGTGTTGTTCATGCTCTTCCTTTGACTTGGAATACACCAAAATTTCATCCAGGAAGACTATGACAAACTTGTCCAAATAGTCCCTAAATACACCATTCATTAAGCACATAAAAACAACAGGTGTGTTTGACAGTCCAAACGGCACCACTGTGAACTCGTAATGACCATACCTTGTTCTAAAGGTGTTCTTCCTAATGTCCTCATCCTTTATTCTCACCTGGTGATATTAGGATCTGAGATCTATCTCTAAAAATGTTTTTCACACCCTTCAACTGATCGAAAATATCGTCGATCCTCGGCAGAGGACACTTGTTCTTGACAGTTACCTTGTTCAACTGTTGGAAATCAATGCACAGCCTCAATGTCCCATCCTTCTTCTTCATGAACAGGACTGGGGCACCCCAAGGTGACACATTGGGGCAAATGTACCCCTTCTTCAGAAGCTCTTCAAGCTGCAATTGCAACTCATTCAGCTATGGTGTACTCATTTTATAAGGAGCTTTCGAAACTAGAGCTGCTTCATGCATCAAATTTATAGAAAACTTGATGTCTCTCTTCGGAGGTAGTCCAGGTACCTCCTGAAATATGTCCTTGAACTCTGTGAGTACCTCATGGTCTCCAATATTTTAGACTTCATCTCTAGATGCTTCCTCCACATGGGCTACAAATAATTGATAGCCTTTCCTGTAACACTTCTTCAGCTTCATGGATGAGATTTCTCTAATAGCCACAACTCTAGGAATTCCTTGGACTGTTTTCCAATTTCCCTCCTCATCCAGGCATGTAAACCTATTGTTACAACAGTCCAGAAGGGTATGGTTATGGTCCAACCATTCCATCCCAATTAAGCAGTCGTAAGAACCTAAAGGCAGAATATTCAATTCAACCTTCATGCTCAATCCATTCATGTCTACAGAACATGACTTAATCAACTTAATGACCTTCCTCTTGGTTCCTATAGCCAACTGCACTAACCAATACTTTTCATGTTTACTTCTTGATAAATGAAAACTTTCCACCACCCTAGGGTCTACATAACTATGGCTAGCCCCCGAATCAATTAAAATAATAATTGGTCAGTTGTTAATCATACCTTCCACTTCAATCATGTGAGATTCAAATTTTGCTTTCTTGTTGTCCAGGGCTACGTAGATCCTTGGCATTTTTCTACCCATATCCTCCATTGTTTCAGCTTCCTAAACATTATGGACAGTTCTCACTTTATCTTTTCTGTGGGGGGAGTCTCGGTAGCTATGGTTACCTTTACAGCCCCAACACTCCATAGGTGGCAGTCTGGGCATTTGTTCATCCACTTCTGCCTTCCTGGGCTCCCTAAAGGATGGTTGTCCCTGAGGACTATTTCTGAAAAAGGGAGGCTTGTTTACCTTCAGCCTCTGCTCTTTCCTGAACTTCTTCTGATCATCCCAAACCTTCCAAAAAGTAGGCCTTTCTCTTTGTTGTTCATACAAGCATTTTTCCCTTCTTATTGTTTCTTCCATAGTCTTGGGATCATCATACTGGCTTTTGTCACTAATGGAAGGTGGCAGTCCACTCAGATATCTCTGAATCTTGACAGCCTCATCTTTGATGAATGTTACATACTTCAGTAGTTCTGAAATCCTTCGTTCATATTCATCGATGGTCATGCTGCCCATCTTGAGTTCGAAGAACTCCTTCATCTTTCTGTCATAATATCTTTTGGTCAGGTATTTCTTCTCGAAATACCTCTTGAACTCCTTCCAAGTGATATGTTTCTCTCTGATGCGTTGCACCTGCACAAACTGATCCCATGATCTGAAAATAGGGGGTTGACTTGTTATGCTATGCAAGCACCCTCTATTTCATTAAAATAAAACTTTTCAGGACCTTGCTCAATGTCTTAGTTATGCAAGATAAATTATGTGCCAAGTTTATGCATCTTCTTTTAAATGTTCATGTGTGAGGAAATTTTCTTTTAAATGGTTAAATATGTGTTTTAAATAAATACACAACAAACATAACTTGCAGCAAATAAACCATCAAACTCATAGCAATAACAAGATGATAAAGGAGTTCACCCCCAACTGGGCTACATCTCCTCGAGCCTCCATCAATGGACTAGGCTATCTGGGATTAGTTTGTCAAAGATTCTTTTACAAGTTGTTGATCAACTCCAATGGATTTACTGACTGTACCATTGGGTCCAGAATACATAAAATCCCTAGAAATGACTAATAGAACTCTGAAAATGGATCATGGCTCATTCGGGCATGACCTCTTCTACATGTGGCCTTGAGCTTCCCTGAGCTTCCTTGTGGCAAAAACACCTGTAAAATTCCTCAAATGGATCTGAAACCTATCCCAATGTGTTCATATCATAACAATTATCCAAAATGACTATCGAGTCACAAAAAACAAACTTGGGCTCATCTAAGCATGGCCTCCATCAATGAAGGCTTCAATCTCCCTAGAGCTCTCTAAAACTTCAATGGTGAAAAACCCTACAAAATAAGTCTTCAAATGCCTTTGAAAATAGTGCCAATGGATTCAGAACATCCAAAAACCCCTAGCCGGGCTTTTTTGGCACCTCATTTGGCCAAAAAATGAAGAAGATAGGCCTCCTGCTATTTTCCTCCTTCAAGCTTGTTGTCTCTGGTTCGCCAAAACGCACCTCTGTACATCCAACCTAGCCTCTGTGATCATTTTCATGCTAAAACCTAGCACCGGGTGCACAACCGCATAACCATGCGAACTATAGGACGGTTAGGGCATGCCTAGCCCCTAACCGCCAAAACCGTGGACATATGGGTCCATGTGACGACGCGCATATACAAAAAGTGCTAAGGTTTAAAATCAAGTCATATGGGTAGGCGCCATGGGACCAGGCGCATGGACTTTTGAAAAGTTTGAAATGTGCGTGCACACACGGTGGTCATATGGTAACAATATGTGACCGGGGGCTGGGGCTTAGCCCCAGCCCTGTCCGCGCCCAAACTTTAATATATTTTAAACCATATATATAATAAGTAACATAGTGTGGTGCGTTGGTAGGGTGGACTTTGCAAAGGCCATGCATTGTGGTGGAGGTCTAGGGTTCGATCACCATGAACTCTATATAATTTTGAACGACCAAACCAAAAACGGTGCCATGTGGTAGCCCATGTCTGGGCCATGTGGCACCATCCTACTTGTCAATGACATGCCACATGTCAAGAAATGATTCGCCAAGACTGCCAACTCAACATTGACACATCACCACTTGCCACCTCAGCGTACAAGCATGCCATGTCAGTTGTACGACCCTGCCACATCAGCATCCGTACGAACTGTACAGTCAGCACATTTTTTTTTTGCCTGTCTGACGATTCGAACATAATGTGATATCTCACTCATCCTACGTCTATTTGAACCCAAACAAGTTGTGTTGGGTTCATGATGATGAGGCCTACGCACCCGTTCGTTTTGAGGCAATTCTGAGAACTTTGATTTTTGAGCAAAATTTTGACCCCTGGTCTAGATTCTGATCACACCTTCCCACTGAAAGGCTTTTGGACCCACAAAAGATGATGATTATCTACCTGAGCTTCAATACTCTTCTTCTTCCAAGTTCTATCAACTGATTCTACTTGAAAAGTCTTTTTGACAATCACCTGGATACCTTGACATGCCTTACACTGTAACTGGCTATGTCCCTCAACCACTGTCCTCTGGCTGCTTCTGACCCACTATTCTCTTTGTGCTTGGAAGACTGTCAGCCTTCCCACTGAGAATCAAGTCCCTCTTTTGAACTCTTTGGCGTCAAAACAATCCGCTTTCCAATGGCTGCAAAAATTTTCCTGCGACATCTTGTCACAAACCAAGAAAACCATCAATCTTGAAAACCCATTTATACAAGACTGAAAATGATGTCAACAAAGTCTTTTTGCTCTTCAAGCAAATGGTCGCATCTTGTACTTCATTAAATCACATGGCGTTTTCCTACATCTTGGTGTACTCAAAATTGACTTACAAGCCAACAAACACCATTGACTAAACATAAGTCGAAAAACATGATCGACAAAACATAGTCATCAAGACAACTCGACACAAGTCAAGACTCATTTGAAACATATCAACCTTCCAAAAATAAAAATTTGACATTCATGATACACAATCATGTTACAATCATGAGTCATTCATGATGAACTATTACCAAGTTCATTGTTTACACACACACAAAAACACATGCATATGCATAGTTCTTCAACTCTCCTTCAAGCACAAACATAAGTACATAAACCCGAAACATGTGGGTACATAAGAGATGAATAGGAAAAAGATATATGGTTGTAACAAGTGAGCATCATACCCCTCTTTTACATCCTCCTGGCGAAGTTGTGCAACAAACAAGAATGCCTTCAAACGAATTGCATTCACATGCAACTTGCATCATACAAGTTGTGATAAATTGTTGTAAATTGTCATACTCTCAACATAAATGCATACATAAGGCTGAAATGTGCATCTACAATGGAAAAATGCAAGACTTACTTGCTCAAGAAATCTAACCATTTCTTACCAAGCCAACTCAATGGTGACTTTTTTTGCTGAAAATCGTCTTCTTGTGAATCATCTTGACTCACATCAATGATGGAATCTCCTCTTCCATTCTTGCCAATCTCTTTATCCATCTTCTTCTTGTGCTATGGATGAGTGGTTGGATGCAGTGTCCAACATTGGTCAATGAGATGACCCCTCTTCTGGCAATGAGTGCAAATCTTTTGCATCCTCTTTTCTAGTTGTCTTTGCTTGTAAAGTTTCCTGAAAGTGGTCAATCTTTTCCAACATTTTGAAATATGATGGTTATATAAACCACAATATGTACATGGACTTTTTCTTCCATTTTTACATGCAAATTTATCATACTTAACATAATCAAAAGCAACTGAATGATAGGCAGAATTATACCTTGAACATTCACCTTTATCGCTTCTTTGAGGAGGTGAATTTGAAGAGTTACAATCTCTCCTTTGAAGACCAACAACAGTGTTCTTGTCCCCATCGTTGTCACAACTCTTTCATTTCACACATTTGCATTCATCTTGAACACATACTTTGCATGCTTGAGAGATTGAACTTGAAACAAAATTTGTTCTTGGAACTTTTTCCCTTGTCTCCTCAACTTTGGAATTTGCTCCATCTTTTTGTTCATATCCAAGACCACAATACTTGGGCCTCTCTTCAACAACAATAGGCTCAACAATGCCTTGTGCATGCTTGCCTAATCCTTTACCTTCATAGCCCATTTTTAACAATAACTTGGACCCTATTCCTCTAGTGTGATTTTCAAAAACACCAAAGCATTCATCTTGAGAGGAATTTGAAGAAAAACAAACATTACATACCTCATGTTCATGCATGTACTTGGTAAGGGTTTCATTTGCCTCATGGAGTTGAGTCTCCATCTCATGCAAATTTTCAAGAAGCTGGTGCTTCTCCTCCTTCATGGCCATCAACTGCTCTTGAAGGAAAATGCTCTCTTTTCTTTCTTCCCACAACTCTTGTACCATATCTCTCATGGTTACAAACTCCTTCAACATCTCTTTGTCAAAGAACTTGGATAATGAAGATGTATGAGAACTATCAATGTTTGAAGCTTCCTCCATCCTTGCAAGATATCAAACTTCAACACAAAACTTGCACAATAATACCAACAGCTAAAACTCTAGCTATCAATGGAAATCACTTGAGAAAAACAAACTATGCTCTGATACCACCTGATCTGAAAATAGGGGGCTAACTTGTTATGCTATGCAAGCACCCTCTATTTCATTAAAATAAAACTTTTCAGGACCTTGCTCAATGTCTTAGTTATGCAAGATAAATTATGTGCCAAGTTTATGCATATTCTTTTAAATGTTCATCTGTAAGGAAATTTTCTTTTAAATGGTTAAATATGTGTTTTAAATAAATACACAACAAACATAACTTGCAGCAAATAAACCATCAAACTTACAACAATAACAAGATGATAAAGGAGTTCACCCCCAACTGGGCTACATCTCCTTGAGCCTCCATCAATGGACTAGGCTATCTGGGATTAGTTTGTCAGATATTCTTTTACAAGCTACTGCTCAACTCCAATGGATTTATTGACTGTACCATTGGTTTCAGAATACATAAAAGCCCCAGAAAAGACTAATAGAACTCTAAAAACAGATCATGGCTCATCCGGGCATGACCTCTTCTACATGTGGCCTTGAGCTTCCCTGAGATTCCTTGTGGCAAAAACACCTGTAAAAGTCCTCAAATGGATCTGAAATCTATCCCAATGTGTTCATAGAATAACAATTAGCCAAAAATGACTATTCAGTCATAGAAAACAGACTTGGGCTCATCTGAGCATGGCCTCCATCAATGAGGGCTTCAAGCTCCTTAGAGCTCTTTTAAACTTCAATGGTGAAAAACCTACAAAATATGTCTTCAAATTCCTTTGAAAATGGTGCCAATGGATTCAGAACATCCAAAAACCCTTGCTGGGCATTTTCGGCACCTCATTTGGCCAAAAAACGAAGAAGATAGGCCTCCTGCCATTTTCCTCCTTCAAGCTTGTTGTCTCTAGTTTGCCAAAACGTACCTTTGTACGTCCAACCTAGCCTCTGCACTCATTTTCATGCTAAAACCTAGCACCAGGTGCACAACCGCATAACCGTGCGAACTGTAGGACGGTTACGGCGCGCCTAGCCCCTAACCGCCAAACCGTGGACATATGGGTCCATGTGACCGTGCACATATACAAAAAGTGCTAAGGTTTAAAACCAAGTCATATGGGTAGGCACCATGGGACCAGGCACGCGGACTCTTGAAAAGTTTGAAATGCGCACGCACACACGGTGGTCGTACGGTAACAATATGTGATCGAGGGCTGGGGCTTAGCCCCAGCTCTATCCACGCCCAAACTTTAATACATTCAAACTTTAATATATTTTAAACCATACATATAATAAGTAACATAGTGTGGTGAATTGGAAGGGCGGACTTTGCAAAGGCTATGCATTGTGGTGGAGGTCCGGGGTTCGATCCCCACGAACTCTATATAATTTTGAACGACCAAACCAAAAACGGTGCCACGTGGCACCATCCCACTTGTCAAAGGCATGCCACGTGTCAAGAAATGATTCACCCAGACTGCCAACTCAGCATTGACACATCACCACTTGCCATCTCAGCGTATGGATGTGCGACGTCAGTTGTACTGACCTACCACGTCAGCATCCGTACAGACTGTACGGACTGTACAGTCAGCACATTTTTTTTGCTTGTTTGATGATTCGAACAGAACGTGATATCTCACTCATCCGACATCCGCTTGAACCCAAATGAGTTTCATTGGGTTCATGACGACAAGGTCTACACACCCTTTCGTTTTGAGGCAATTCAAAGAACTTTGATTTTTGAGCAAAATTTTGACCTCTGGTCCAGATTCTGATCATCCCACCACATCGATGTTTTTCCTTTCAATTGATACATCGCAATTCTTCCTTCTGCATGAGATGAATAATTCTATAGTTGGAAATATTTCCTCGTGCAAAGCAACCAGGTTTTGGCATCTTCCTCCTTCTTATTTTCTCCATCGAATGTTGGAGGCTTGATCTTGTTCATCTCTCCCTTCAATTCATCCACTCCAGATATTCAGTGTTTTCTGGTAGGGGATGGGCTTGAACTACTGCATGCTTCCTTATCAGAATGCTTTGGGGAACGACGATGATGTCTGCTACCACTCCTCTATTTTCTTCTCCTCTCATGGGTTCTGACACTTCTTGATCTTATTTTCCTCTCAGGGGTCCTGCGACTCTTTGTCTTGCTAGAGTCACTCCCCTTCTCCAATTTCCTTTCTATTCTTTCCAGGCTCTTCAACATTTTTAAGTTCAATTCGCCCTGCTGATCCCTGACCCTCATGAGCTTTCGGCTATCAACTCGGCGAGCCTGGGCATATTTCTGCAATCTCTCAATGAGTTTCATCATATGTCACTCCTTATCCATCTCTTTTTCGTGCCCATTAGAGTTTGATCCTTTGATTCCCAGGTTTACATTCCTTCCTACCCTTTCGTCCTCTGTTTCAGAGGCAATCTGTACCTCTTCCAATTCCATACTCGGCGTCAGTTTTTGGCTGTCCTGACACTTGTTGAACTCTTCACACATAACGTCCAGTCAACCAAAGTTTGTCAGGCCTTAAACCCTTAACAAAATCACAATATTCATAAACCAATGTGAGTGAGAAAACGTTTTGACTTCACAAAGTTTTCTAAGCTCTGACAGCTCTGCAAATTTTGGGACTTTGGGACTTCGGGATTTGGGGTTTTGGTCCACGAGGCTCTCACACTCGCTTTCAGGACTTCTGGCTTCAGGATCTCGGTCCATGAGACTCTCAACCCCTTGTCACTCCAACTCCCAAATTTTGACATTCTGATTTACTTTACTCTTCAGGCCCATAGTACAGTTGTCGCCCTTAAGAACGGTGGCGCATGGCACGTTCAGGAGGGTCCATGTCACTTTTGGTGATATCATAAGGTCCCACCTTTCTCGCCTGTCTTCTCAACTCACTGGCACGTGGTGCACACCCATGTGTCCACGTCCATTCCAAGGAAATCCGATGGTTAGACTTCTCTCAGATCTACAACGCAGATCTTTTCAGTGTTTCGGGGTTTCGGCATTGGGAGTTCGTGCATCCCCAAAATTACGATCTATTCTTCAACTTGATCCAATGGTCACTTACGATCTACGGTGTAGATCATTTCAAATTTTCATGTATCACGATTTCTGCATTCCTGCGCAACTCCAAAGGGTTTTTAAACCCTGCACATGTTTTCCCGGTTTGACGGTCATGAGGGTTCTCCTTCCCTCTCAAAAATATCCTAAGGCTCCAACACTTCTCGTGTGGAGTCCTCTCTCCCTGTGGCCAAATGCCACCCCGGCTATGGTTTCATAACACCGCTACACCTCTTGAGCTTGGTAACATGGTCAAGTAACTCCTTGAAACTCAGGAGCATTCAAAGGTATGAAATTGGTCCTCCAGACACAATTTATCCTCAAACACTTGGTCCAAAGACCACTCAAATGGCCCATCTAGGCTCAGCATCGAAACCTTGGCTCTGATACCATACTGTAACAACCCCTTTCACTCAGGGCAGGTGCTACTTCGTAGAACAACAATACTAATAATTAATTATATATATGAGACATGCATTTAATCAAATGAAACACATTTAAACTCAGAGTAACCATAAGAATTACTGCTATTATAAATAATCAATGTCTTTAACATTAATTTGTATGCACAACATAATACATGATAAATATAAATACACAAACATGCAAAAAAGTAATTAAAACATCATCTGGAACTTATCTCTGAAACAGTGGTAATTCCACCAACTAGGTGCAGGTTGTAACACCCTGTTTCCCCCAACTTTTAAATATAACTGAACTGGCCAAGAACTATGGCAAACTCATAAATGTGAATATGTGATGTAAATGGACCTTGAGGAAGAGGTCAATGAATGTAAATAACATTTTGAATTTATTGCAGGACTCCTGAGAGGGGATGTGCAGATAAAAAAGAGACCACGATGGTGGTGGAGGGCACCTGGAAAGGTGGCGTTAACTTCCACTGAGGATTAATACCATATTTGGACTCCATTGGCCCAGAGAACCAAAAGCGGCTCGCTGGCCCTGAATTTAATGCCTTGCAGGCTGGTAGGTTGATGGCTTAATGAGGGATGGGGAGGTGAACCGCCTATCCGTAGAGCCGTCAGGCCTGATCAATGTGAGGGTAATCGTGCCACATGCAACCTCACAAGAGGATAAGGCATGGGGAAGAAGAAATTGGGAGGGAAGACGCGAGGGGAACTCTGGCATTACGCGGAGTGAGTGATAGCAGAGAGAAAGGATTGAAACCTTCGCTCCTGGTCACTAGCAGACAGAGAGACGCAGTCTCAGAGCATCGTGGTCTCAGCTCGGGGGTGGCTAGTGGTAAATCCACTGGGAGTCGCTACGCCTACGGTTGGGTGGAAACGAGCACCCCTCTCAGCAGTTGCACCCACTCCTGGTGTTATTTCTGATAAGTATTTTACATGTTGCATCTTGAAACTCGTATACTGACCTATATGCTCATAGAACTGTGAAATTGTGAATGATTTCAGTGTAAGAATGTCTGTGCAGTGTTTTGATAAGAATTAATAGATATATGCTTATAACAGAGGAAACCATGCATGACTTACATTGATAAATGCATCTAATTATGCCTAGGTTGAACTAAGTCAGGCTTCCAGCCTGTTCTCGGGAGGTTGTTTACGCTTATCTGTCTCCCAGGATGCCCCGGTATAGATCTCTTCACAGAGATTCCCTCCTTGGAAAGGTTTACCAAGAACCTGGAAAAAGGATTTGAGGATGCAAGTCTTAATAACCCTATACAAGGAGGAATGGCCCTCTTAAGATTTCAAAGTAGCAGTGTAAGAATAAGTAACGAATCGACGGATGAGATCCTGTCGAAAGACCCATGGTCATTCACGACCGTCAGATTGACGTAAGTAACAAGGGCGTTACATACCTTGCCCCTTTTTCTCTCTATCTTCGTAAATAATGATGAAATCGGGATCATAGACCCCTCCCCCAAAGGTCCATGAGAATATTTGGACCGTTGATCTTTCCACATCCATGAAGTAGTGGAAGAATGCACGAGGTGGGACAGATCTGAACCGTCAAATCTTGAGTAGATACCTGTCAGCCGTCAGATCTGACAGAAGTTGCGCGAGGGTTAAGCTCGTGAATAGAAGGAAAAATTCCGAAAGGAGGGTTGGCTCATCGCGGTTTCACGCATCGGGAAATCGGAAGTCTCGATGACATGAGATCGGGAATTCTCCATGGGGAAATACCCGGAAACGATCTGGACCGTCCGTCAGTGGTGACACATGGAGAAGATCGAGCCGTCGAGAGTCAAGATATTGACATTCCCGTGGACAGGAGATCGGATAAGTCCTCCTTGAAAACCCTGACACAAATCTCGACCGTCCATCTGAGAGAGGACGTGTGTCACGCGATCGTCCATTCTGGAGATCCGGGCACTAGACATTGGGATATCGACATTCGAGAAATCGTAGTTCCTGAGGTCGTGAAAGTCAGGACATCAGGAGTCTCAAAAATGCGAAGAGAAATCTAAACCATCCATTCACTTGGGATGCATGTTAGAGATCTGAAGGGAGTCGGAGTCCGACATTTCGTGAGTCCTAGGGACGAGGCGTCCAGGACATCAGAAGTCGTGAAATCTCGAGAGTTAACCGGGACCGTCCATCAAAGGAAGACACGCGGCAGCAATCAGAGCCATTGAGAAAGTCCCGACAGGAAGTCGTCTATCAGCATATTGGTCATCGGGATATCGGGAATCCTGGTGATGAGAGTTTTGGGCATTTCGGAATCGTGAAGTCTGAAACCCCGACAAGGAGAAGAGTTCCATCATGGGCCCAGCTGTCAGCCTATCGGAGAATCGGGATTCGAGGGATCGGCAATCCCATGGGCAAATGTTTTCCAGCATTAGAAACTCTGAAGCCCCGATAGGTGGTAGGACGACAGTCATATAGAGGGAGGTCGTATGGACCCAAAAGGTCTGGCCTAGGGGACTAGTGGAAACTAACGTCCTATTGGGATATCGGGGATTTTGAGGACAAAATGTTTATGCATTTCGACATTACGACGTTCGAAACCCCGATGGGAGACAAGGCTGTAGTCTTGTGGAATAGTGGTCACGTGGGCTAGAGGTCTAGCCCGGAGAGCTAACGGAAGTTGGAGCATGTCGAGATTTGAAGGATCAGGAATCCCGTGGGCCAATGTATTGTGGCACTTAAAAGCTCGAAACACCGACAAGTAGTAAGACTGTGGTCAAGGGGATAACGGTCGTGTGGGCTAGGAGCCTAGCCAGGAGAGCTAGTGCATAAAGAGCACATCGGGATTCGAGGGATCGCAAATCCTGAGGATGAGTGTATTTCGACATTGAAAAGTCTGAAAACCCTGAAAGAAGGACAAGGTTGTGGTCTTATGAATTAATGGTCACATGGACCAGAGCATAGCTAGGAGGGCTAACACGCAAAGGGCGCGTATCGGTAAAATTGCTCATCGGAGATTGGGAGTTCGAGAGGATAGGAATTTTTGTCATCGGGAATCACGAAACTCTGAAACCCGAAGCTATCATCGAGGAAATGTCACAGGCACGTGAAGAAGAGGCCATGACAGGGAAATAAAGACCTGTAGATCGGGATTGGCCTTTCGCTGCTGCGAGCTTTGGGGATTCTCATTGTTGAGAATTCAATGAAAAATTTGATTGTAGGTAGTGGGTATGTTACAAAGTGGTATCAGAGCATGGTTACAACACTCGGCCTGATTGGTCTCATGAACAAGTTGCGCATAAGCTCCATTCGAAGCACTCCTACAAGGAGTAACCCCCTAACTTGACTCTCTTGTCCATGATTAAAAACTTGAAAAATGAGAACCCGACTGTGTATGCATGTGAAAGAGTTATAAATCATGCACGAATTATAAAAATGTATTTAACTCTTGACTAATAACCAGTGTTTATCTTTTCACTCAAGCGGATGATCAACCGTGGGAATCTACAGACGCAGAGTATGGTAACTCACCAAGAGGTGGGAGAAGGCTCCCACAACAGAGATGAAGAATCTGATGAAAGAAGAGCAATAGGAAACCCTACAGACCTAGCTGAGACTGTGAGGAGTCTCATGGTTGGATTGCAAAGCTGCAAGGCCGATAATGAAAGGATGATGAAAGAACAAGAAAAGAAAACCAAAATTAATGCAATTCTACTGCAGAGCTTATTCGACCTACAGCGACAAATGCAGCATGAACCTGAGATGCAGAATCATGGTCGTGTCAGTGGCCATACTGAGAGAAGCACATCCAGAAATGTCCACCCCAGAGGTAAAGGACCAGTGCCAGACGATTCCACTGAAAAGGAAGCTGGCGATTCAGAAGGCTCTTCCAGCAACAGGACCAGTTCCTATTCTCAAAGAAAACAAAAGAAACAAAAGACTTCCAAAGGTCATAAATTTGAAGAATTCAAAAAGGCCAAACCTCCCTCCTTGGACGGCGAGATAAAGAAGGGAGAGGAAGCCGAGGCCTGGCTACTTGGACTGAAGAAATATTTCAGAGTCCATGATTTTTCAGAGAATTTGAAGGCCCAAGTGGTCACTTTCAATCTGAACGGAAGGGCTTCCATCTGGTGGGAAGACCTAAAGAATATGAAAGGGGTCCGCGAGGAGGACCTGTCTTGGAAACAGTTTGAGAAGTACTTCCGGAAGAAGTATTTGTTGGAAAGATATTTCGACGAGAAGGCCAAAGAGTTTTATGAACTCAAACTGGGACAACTTACTATGGAGGAATATGTCAACAAATTCCTCGACTTGTTGAGATATGTACCCTACATCAAAGCAGAGAAGGCGAAGGTGCAACGCTTCATCAATGGGCTACCCAAGGAATACAGGAACTGAATTGAATTTGACGAGCCAAAGACCTTAGAAGACACTATAAGAAAGGCAACATATTGTCATGAACAATATGAACATCGGGCAGAGTCTCGTGGAGACTGGAAACAAAAGAGTGGTTCGAGGTTTCAGAAAAAGGGGAGCAAATCCTCAGGATTTAAAAACTACAAGAAGAACCCCAGAACGAACTATCCAGCCCGGAGTGTACTCCAACAGAACTTTCCCTCGGTGGATGGAAACAAAACTTATGGACCTATGCCAGTGAAAACTAATAACCCAAAGAAAGAACCTCTAAAATGTTAGGGTTGCAGAGAAGAGCATCTTCTGAGAGACTATCCACACCGACAACAGAACATTTGAAAAGTCTACAGCATTCAGGAAGCTACCACAGTCAATGATGTGGCAAGGAGTGTGCCGCAGATTTATGCAGCCTTGGATAATAACCAAGTTGACCACCAAGCTTCAGTGGTGGAAATAGAAGGTATGATTTTCAACCATCTAGTGTCTGTTTTGATTGACCCTGGTTCAAATTTGAGTTATATAGCCCCTAAAGTTGTTGATAAGTGTAAGCTACAGCCATGAAAGAAAACTAAGCCATGGTTGGTACAGTTATCCATTGGCACCAAAAGAAAGGTGGTAGAGGTCATACTAGACTGCCAGTTAATGTTGGGTGAATTCCTCACCCAAGAAACCCTTAATGTATTACCCCTGGGATCATACAACCAGTTGATTGGTATGGACTGGTTGGCTGCCCATAAAGCCAAACTGGACTATTACCATAAAACCTTAGAATGTGTGAGCAAAGAAGGAAAAAGGATAACCCTCCAAGGGATCCAAAAACCGGTCTCGGTGAGACAAATATCAGCCCTACAAATGAGAAAGTATTGCCGAAAGGGATGTCCCCTATATGCAATACAGGTGTTGAAAACAATTGAAGGTGCTAAACCCAACCCTGATGATCACCTTATCCTGAGAGAATACAGAGATGTGTTTCTGGAAGAGGTACTGGGTCTACCTCTGAGAAGAGACATTGACATCTCGATAGAGATCACACCAAGAGCGGTGCCGGTGTCTAGAACACCCTACCGGATGAGCACACCTGAGTTAGTTGAACTCAAATTGCAATTAAAAGAACTGATGGACAAGGGTTATATTCGACCCAGTGTGTCCCCATGGGGAGCACCGGTCCTTTTTGTGAAAAAGAAGGATGGCACCCTTAGACTGTGCATAGATTACAGAGAACTTAATAAAGTAACCATAAAGAACAAATACCCTTGCCCAGGATCAATGATCTATTCAATCAGTTGGGAGGTGCATCTATTTTCTCAAAGATTGACTTGAGGTTGGGATACCATCAGGTCCGAATTAAGGGTGAAGACATCCATAAAACCGCTTTTCGGACACGGTATGGTCATTATGAGTTTGTGGTAGTGCCATTTGGGTTAACCAATGCCCCTGCCACTTTCATGTGCTTAATGAACAATGTACTCAGTAAATTTCTAGATAAATTTGTACTAGTTTTTATTGATGACATTTCAATCTACTCTAAGAATAGAGAAGAACATGAAGAGCATCTTAGACTTGTGCTGCAAGTGATAAGAGAGCATCAACTCTATGCCAAATTTAGTAAATGTGACTTCTTTCAGAAGCAAATACAATACACTACTTAGGACATGTTATGTCCAAGGAAGGGGTAGCAATAGATCCTGACAAGATCAGGTCTATCATGGAATGGCCTACCCCAAAGGATGTCTCAGACATCAGAGCCTTTATGGGATTGGCGGGATACTATAGGAGATTTATAAAAGATTTCTCCAAGATTGGTTGTCCAATCACTGCCCTCCAGAAGAAGGGGACAAAATTCCTGTGGACACAGCAATGTGAAGAAATATTTCAAACCTTGAAATATCTACTAACCCATGCACCTGTGTTGAAAATCGTTGACCCAAAAGATGACTTCCTTGTGTGCATGGATGCCTGTAAGGAAGGGCTCGGAGGAGTCCTTATGCAGGAAGGAAAGTTGATCTGTTATGAATCCCAAAAATTGAATGAACACGAGGTCAATTATGTGACTCATGATCTAGAACTGGCTGCCATAGTGCACACCTTAAAAATGTGGAGGCATTACCTCTTGGGAAGAAAATTTGTGCTTATGACAAATCATTGTGGATTACGGTATTTGTTTGATCAACCCAAGCTTAATGCTAGAAAATCCAGATGGATGGCCCTCCTTAAAGAATTTGATTTTGAAATCAAACACATTAAAAGGAAAGAGAATAGGGTGGTCGATGCCCTTAGCAGAAGCATGAGAACAATTCACCTGGCAGCGGTGAGTACCTACGAGACAGATGTCAAGAACAAAGTCAAAAAGGCACAAGAAACAGACCCCTTCGTTCGAAATGTGACCCTGTACCTACAGCAAGAACCTGCTGGAGCAAAATATGAAGGCTATCAGATGACCGAAGGAGGCCTGCTCACTTACAGAGATAGACTGTACATTCCCAATTGTGACGACTTGAAGAGGTTCATCATGGATGAACTACATAAAAGACCCTACACTGGTCACCCAGGATACCAGAAAATGATTATTGCCACCCGAAAACAATTTTATTGGCCTGGATTGAAGACGGACATAGCCAAATATTTGGCCCAATGCATAGAATACCAACAGGTTAAAGCGGAACATCGACACCCCGCCGGACTATTACACCCTTTACCCATCCCATAATGGAAATGGGAAACCATCTCCATGGATTTTATCACTGGATTACCAACTTCAACCAAACAGAATGATGCCATTATGGTGGTGGTGGATAAATTGAGCAAGTCTGCTCATTTCATCCCCGTCAAATCGACCTGCAAGGCGATAGATATTGCCCAGATATTCATAAAATAGGTATTCCGACTGCACGGCATGCCGAGGGAGATAATATCTGACAGAGACACCAAATTTACTTCCAATTTTTGGAAATCCATGATGACAGGTCTAGAGACTAAATTATTGTTTAGCACCGCCTATCACCCTCAAACCGATGAACAGACAGAAAGAGTAAACAAATATTAGAATATATGTTAAGGATGCATGTAATGCATCAACCCAGGAAATGGGAAGACTACCTGCCATTGGTAGAATTCGCCTACAACAATGGCTACCAAGCATCCTTAAAGATGAGTCCCTTTGAGGTCCTCTATGGTAGGCCGTGTAATACT
>ML812850.1:25467-43252 GCA_009831015.1 Picea engelmannii
GACCTGTAGCCTATCGGCTAGCACTTCCTCCCACAGTAAAAGCACATAATGTTTTCCATGTTTCATTATTGAAGAAATATGTACATGATGCTAATCATATAATTGACTGGTCTGTGATCCAGGTGGAACCGAAGGGAGAATTTATACCAGAACCCCAATGCATATTGGATAGAAAGGAAACCCCACTCTGGAAAAGAACCATTGCACAGGTCAAGGTGCAGTGGAAACATTTTGGCCCAGATGAGGCTACATGGGAAATGGAGGATGCCATGAGACAGGCATATCCGATTTTGTTTACTTATGTACATGCAATTCATGTTAGTAGATAAGAACATCGAGGACGATGTTCCTTTTAAGGGGGAGGGAATTGTAACACCCTGTTTCCCCCAACTTGTAAATATAACTGAACTGGCCATAAACTATGGCAAACTCATAAATGTGAATATGTGATGTAAATGGACCTTGAGGAAGAGGTCAATGAATGTGAATAACATTTTGAATTTATTGCAAGACTGCTGAGAGGGGATGTGCAGAAAAAAAAAGAGACCACGATGGCGGTGGAGGGCACCTGGAAAGGTGGCGTTAACTTCCACCAAGGATTAATACCGTATTTGGACTCCACTGGCCCGGAGAACCAAAAGTGGCTCGCTGGCCCTGAATTTAATGCCTTGCAGGCTGGTAGGTTGATGGCTTAATGAGGGATGGGGAGGTGAACTGCCTATCCATAGAGCCGTCAGGCCTGATTAGCGCGAGGGTAATCGCGCCACACGCAACCTCGCAAGAGGATAAGGCGTGGGGAAGAAGCGATTGGGAGGGCAGATGCAAGGGGAACTCTGGCATTACGCAGAGTGAGTGATAGCAGAGAGGAAGGATTGCAACATTTGCTCCTGGTCACTGGCAGACATAGAGACGCAGTCTCAGAGCATTGTGCTCTCAGCTCGGGGGTGGCTAGTGGTAAATCCGCTAGGAGTCGCTACGCCTACGGTTGGGTGGAAACGAGAACCCCTCTCAGCAGTTGCACCCACTCCTGGTGTTATTTCTGATAAGTATTTTACATGTTGCATCTTGAAATTCATCTACTGACCTATATGCTCATAGAACTGTGAAATTGTGAACGATTTCAGTGTAAGAATGTCTGGGCAGTGTTTTGATAAGAATTAATAGATATATGCTTATAACAGAGGAAACCATGCATGACTTACATTGATAAATGCATCTAATTATGCCCAGGTTGAACTAAGTCAAGCTTCCAGCCCGTTCTCGGGAAGTTGTTTACCCTTATCTGTCTCCCGGGATGCCCCGGTATAGATCTATTCATAGAGATTCCCTCCTTGGAAAGGTTTACCAAGAACCTGGAAAAAGGATTTGAGGATGCAAGTCCTAATAACCCTGTACGAGGAGGAATGGCCCTCTTAAGATTTCAAAGTAGTAGCGTAAGAATAAGTAACGAATCGATGGATGAGATCCTGTCAGAAGACCCATGGTCATTCACGACCATCAGATTGATGTAAGTAACAAGGGCGTTACATACCTTTCCCCTTTTTCTCTCTATCTTCGTAAATAACGATGAAATCGGGATCGTAGACCCCTCCCCCCAAGGTCCATGAGAATATTTGGACCGTTGATCTTTCCACATCCACAAAGTAGTGGAAGAATGTGCGAGTTGGGACAGATCTAAACCATCAGATCTTGAGCAGATACCCGTCAGTCGTCAGATCTGACAGAAGTTGCGCGAGGGTTAAGCTCGTGAATAGAAGGAAAAATCCCGAAAGGAGTGTTGGCTCATCGGGGTTTCACGCATCGAGAAATCGGAAGTCTCGATGACATGAGATCGGGAATTCTCCATGGGGAAATACCCGAAAACGATCTGGACCGTCCGTCAGTGGTGACATGTGGCGAAGATCGAGGCGTTGGGAGTCGGGATATCGACATTCCCGTGGAAAGGAGATCAGGTAAGTCCACCTTGAAAACCCCGACACAAATCTGAACCGTCCATCTGAGAGAGGATGTGTGTCACGTGATCATCCATTCCGAAGATCCGGGCACTAGACATCGGGATATCGACATTCGGGAAATCGAAGTTCCTGAGGTTGTGAAAGTCAGGACATCAGGAGTCTCGAAAACGCGAAGAGCAATTTGAACCATCCATTCACTTGGGATGCATGTCAAAGATCTGAAGGGAGTCGGAGTCCAGCATTTCATGAGTCCTAGGGATGAGGCATCCAGGAGATCAGAAGTCGTGAAATCCCGAGAGTTAACCAGGACCGTCCATCAAAGGAGGATGCGCAGCAGCAATCGGAGCCATCGGGAAAGTCTCGACATGAAGTCGTCTATCGGCATATTGGTCATCGGGATATCGAGAATCCTGGTGACGAGAGGTTTGGGCATTTTGGAATCGTGAAGTCTGAAACCCCGACAAGGAGAAGAGTGCCATCATGGGGCCAACTGTCAGTCTATCGGAGAATCGGGATTCGATGGATCGGCAATCCCGTGGGCAAATGTTTTCCAGCATTAGAAACCCCGAAGCCCTGATAGGTGGTAGGACGGCGGTCATATAGAGGGAGGTCGTATGGACCCAAAAGGTATTGCCCAGGGGACTAGCGGAAACTAACGTCCTATCGAGATATCATGGATTCTGAGGACAAAATGTTTATGCATTTCGATATTGCGATGTTCGAAACCCCGATGGGAGACAAGGTTGTGGTCTTATGGAATAGTGGTCATGTGGGCTAGAGGTTTAGCCTGGAGAGCTAACAGAAGTTGGAGCGTGTCAGGATTTGAAGGATCGGGAATCCAGTGGGCCAATGTATTGCGGCACTTAAAAGCTTGAAACACCGACGAGCAGTAATACTGCGATCATGGGGATAACGGTCGTGTGGGCCAGGAGCCTAGCCAGGAGAGCTAGTGCATAAAGAGCACGTCGGGATTCGAGGGATCGCAAATCCAGAGGACGAGTGTATTTTGATATTGAAAAGTCTGAAAACCCCGAAAGAAGGACAAGGTTGTGGTCATATGAATTAACGGTCACATGGACCAGAGCATAGCCAGGAGGGCTAACACGCAAAGGGCGCATATCGGTAAAATTGCTCATCGGAGATCGGGAGTTCGAGAGGATAGAAACTTTTGTCATCGGGAATCACAAAACTCTGAAACCCAAAGCTATCATCGAGGAAATGTCACAGGCGCGTGAAGAAGAGGCCATGACATGGAAATAAATACCTGTAGATCGGGATTGGCCTTTCGCTGCTGCGAGCTTCGAGGATTCTCATTGTTGAGAATTCAACGAAAAATTTGATTGTAGGTAGTGGGTATGTTACACAGGCCTTCCATGAACCTCCCAGCCTTAGACCACACTGCTCATCAAGCTCAGCAGTGGGTCAGCCCCGAGCTGGGACTAAGCTCCACCCCCAAGGCAAGGAATCATAGGCTAGGCTAAGGTTACAGGGAAAACACACAGTCACAAGGAAGGAATTTTCTCCCATGAACCACTCATACTCACTCCCATAGACTATCCTTCCCCACATGCCTGTTCCACCCCAGAAGTATACACCTTCTCTGTCACCTAGACATTCCTTTAGCTGCTAACCTCCCTTGCCTTGGGTTTCAACAACAGACTAGACTAGAAGTCTCCGAGCTCTGTGGAAGCTACAGGGTTCCTTCCAGGAGTTCTCTTCTTCCTTTGCACACTCTCTCACCTGGAGAGAGTCGCTCACAGGAAAAGCAACCTGTTCCTCCAACTTCAATCACCTCTCTCACCTGGAGAGAGTGTTGTACAAACTGGCCAACAAGCCACATGCAGTCCAACACTGCATGACCAGAACAACCAACGGGGGAAAAAAACACGGGCTTTCCAAATAGGCTCAACAATGACAGGATGGTTTCATGGTTATGTCTTTGGGACAGAGACTCCACACACAGGCTCGATCTCCTCAGACAAAGGATGCATCGTCTTTTCCAGAAATCAACACAGGCTATCCCCCGAAATCAACACATAGACTTCGCCCCCCAGTTTCAGAATGGCATGAGGTCTCTTGCAGGGGTCAAACAGGTTCACGCTCAGACAGTCAGGTCGAATTGGAGAAGGAACCCCCCAACACGGCTGATCTCAGACGCTTTATTTGCATGAGCCTGGGTTGACACTTGTCACCCATGAAACTGCGTGCATTCCATCCATTTGGTAGTTACTTGTCCTTCCAAAAGAACTTAGTATAAAGCATATTATTCACATTCTTTTTGGAATAATATTAAAATATTATTCCCAAGGCTTAAGCCCTTAGGCTTAGCCCCTAGGCTCGACACTTAGCCCCTCTTCCCACCTTCCAGCCCCTAATCCCTTGCCCACTCTATGGAATCTTAGTCCCCCATCACTCATTCATCATGGTCCATCTGCACGAAGCGATGTTTATATTTTTATTAATAATGTGCATAGATACATGTAGAAAATCAGGCCCTTAGCCTTCAACACTTAGGCTCTTTGGCCTAACAATCACATAAGCCCACCAACTTATATTAACCTTGCTCACCAACCTATAAAAACATAATTACAATTCATTTCACAAATATGATTTACAAGAGGGCTCGGCCTTGGGGACATTACAGAGAGGGTGACTATGGAAAGTCACCCACTTCGCCTCAGCAAGTAAATGTTAAATATACTAAAAACTTATGACTACAACAACTAAATTTTAGAAATTTCATTATTTGTTTTTCTGTTATTACTGCAATATTTCATTTTCTTAATGTTACAGGTGAATTTCATAACTTTTATTGATTGCTTTATTGTGCCAACATCTTTCTAGGGTGACCATGGTAGAAAATCACCCAGTACATCTCTCCAGGGTGACCATGGAAAGGCACTCACTTCACCTCAGCAGGTAAATGTTAAATACACTAAAAACTTATGATTACAACAATTAAATTTCAGAAATTTCATTATTTTTTTCTGTTATTACTGCAATATTTCATTTTCTTAATGTGATAGGTGAATTTCATATCTTTTATTGATTGATTTATTGTGCCAACATCTGTCCAGGGTGACCGTGGAAGAAAATCACCCGCTACATCTCTCCAGGGTGACCGTGGAAAGGCACCCACTATGCCTCAGCAGGTAAATGTTAAATACGGTAACAACTTATGACTACAACAACTAAATTTATGAAATTTCATTATTATTTTTTTCTGATATTACTCCAATATTTCATTTTTTAAATGTTACAGGCGAATTTCATAACTTGTGTTGATTGATTTATTGTATCAACTTCTGTCTAGGCTGACAGTGTCCAAGTCTCACCCACTACATCTCTCTAGGGTGACCATGGAAAGGCTCCCGCAGTGCCTCACCAGGTAAATGTTAAATACATTAACAACTTATGACTACAACAACTAAATTTCTGAAATTTCGTTATTTTTTTTCTGATATTACTCCAATATTTCATTTTTTAAATGTTACAGGTGAATTTCATAACTTTTGTTTATTGATTTATTGTGTCAACTTATGTCCAGGGTGACCGTGTCCGAATTTCACCCACTACATCTCTCCAGGGTGACCGTGGAAAGGTACCCGCAGTGCCTCACCAGGTAAATGTTAAATACAATAACAAATTATGACTACAACAACTAAATTTCTAAAATTTTGTTATTGTTTTTATGATATTACTACAATATTTCATTTTGTTAATGTTAGAGGTGAATTTCATAACTTTTGTTTATTGATTTATTGTGATGCAGGAGCATCGCCAGCACATCAAGCGAGCCAGCGCAGAAGCGGAGGACAGCTGGACAAGCTAGCACGAATCTTTTGAAAACACTTTGGGATTGTTGCGCGAATCTTAAATGAGTCATTTAAGAAGGAGCGCCTTTGTATATTGTAATGGAGCTTGAGCGGATAGCTCTCGTCCTTTAGTAGATAGACGACATTTAATATAGTTAATGTAGATAGGAATTTAATTTTAGATTTGATAGTTTTAGAGTCCAAGAGGGAAAACGGATATAGACACCCTCATTGTATCATTGTAACATAACCCCTGAACATAATTCTGGAGAAGAAGCAAAAGAGCGAGCAGAGAATCGTATGAAGAACACCCGTGTACAGACATTTGAATTAATAGAAGAAAGCTTTGATTCAAATTCATGGTTTGTGTTGTTTCTCTGTGTATCGATGTTATGCTCATGAATATTTGCTTCCTATCATACATTTGCTTTTATATGCTGTGTATGTGATTTCATGTATGAATTGAAGTCTGAGAGGGTGAAATGATGAGTTTCAATTGTTTCTCTAATTGATCCAGAGGATTCCTGCAAGGAGTGCAGTTGAATTGTCCGCAAGGAGTGCGTTGTTAGAAGGGTTCAATTAGAGATAGCTTACGTTCTCATTTCCTCGAAGGTGCAGCTAGGCACAGAAGTCGTGCAAGGAGTGCGCAGGCTGAGTAAAGCTTCAGGTTTGTGAACCTAAGGAAGTTTTTGGAAGACTGTTGCTGCAGGAGTGCGCAGGGTCGAGAGACTTTAACACTCAGACGTCGTTGAAGTTTTGCTGCAAGGTTTGCGCACAAGAAGTTTCCCTGGAAGACTTGAAGTCGTGGGAAAATGTCGAGAGGAATAAGCTTCGAATTCATCGAAGAAGAGTGCAAGGGAGCTGCTATTGAAAGTTCGTAAGAGGCATCGCAGGTTTGCGAGCAGTTGAACGAGCCTCGTGGAGAGACCCTTCGTCATTTCGTGCATTGTAGAGGAAGAACAAACGGACGAAATTTCTGAGGAGATTTCGCGAAATACCGTGGACTGTTGGATCTCACGGAGGTGCAGGGAGGTTACAGTGTAAGTGTGTAAGAGGTTAAATCTCAGGAGCAGCAGAGCGTCGGTCCGAGTCACAAGGACCGTTAGATCTACACGTGATATCGTGTATCGGGCATTCGTGAGTCGAAGCTCCAAGTTTGTGCAACAAGAGTTACGATATCGCGATCCACGATATCCCGACAAGCCCAGAACCGTCCATCAAAGGGACGCGTGTCAGGAGATCCAAGGGAGTCAGAGTTCGGAGAATCGAGGTTCTCGTGAACAGAGAAATCTTGTCATTTGGAATCGCGAAACGCGATATCCCGATGGGAGAGTTGTGTGGGCCACAGTAGGAGTTAGTGGAGGACAGGTGTGACAGTATCGGGGATCGGGAAAAGGCAAGACCCGAAACCTTTGGCATCAGGATTCGCGATCCCACGAATTCTGAAGTCCCGACGAGGTGACAGGACCCTTGGATAGTCAACCCACACGTGCCTCGGAGTATTGGTACATCGGGGTTCGGAGATCAGAAATTCCATTTGTTGACATAGTGAGTAGCGATTTTCTGATAGGGAGAACTCCGATAGCAGTGAAAAAAGTCAACGTTGACTTGCATCGGATTTCAGGGAATCGTGAGGAAACAAGCACACGACCACAGAATTCGCGAAATCGCGAATTCCGATTTCCCGACCGTTAACGGAGATCTTTTGAAGAGTTGTTGTGGGTAAGGAAAATTCCCGATAGGGAATTAGAAGAACATTTGAGTTCTTCGGGCCGAGGAGAAAGAAGATCCTGTGAGAGCGGACGTGCTCCGAGGAGTGCGGATGCGTCAGGTCTGGTATCAGAGCGGGAATATCTCTTTGCTTTCTGTAGCAGAGAAGAAGGGGAATTCACCATGTCGTCGAGGAGAGACAGACAGTCACCCGATCCAGAGGATAGGGAGGTACAAAGAAGAGGCAGGCAGGTCATCAATCCAGAAATGGAGAGACAAATGCGTGATCTCTGAGCAAGACTCGAGGACATGGAGACAGCGCAAAGATGCACAGCCAGTGCAGGGGATCTCAGTGATTCCGAGAGTGAGATTGAAGCTAAACATGAGGAAGAAGTTGCAGCCGAAGATGCAGCAAGCGAACGTCTAATTAAAGCTATTTCCAGGATGGGCGCAAAAGCGAAGATGGACATTCCAGTCTACGAGGGGAATCTGGATGTAGAGGAGCTACTATATTGGATTAGAGCTCTTGACACCTACTTCGACTACGAAGATGTCGAAGAAGATAAGAAAGTCAAGCATGTTGTTACGCACTTGAAGGGACATGCAGCATTGTGGTGGGACGAGCTACAAGCAGACAGACACTGCAAAGGCAAGCAGAAGATCAAGAGTTGGGATCGAATGATTGCAAAGATGAAAGCGAAGTTCATCCCAAGAGATTATCAAATCACTCTGTTCAGGAGGATGTAGAACCTGAGACAGAAGCTGATGACAATGAAAGAATACACTGAGGAATTCTATCGACTGAACATCAGGGCAGGTCATCGGGAGAGCGATGATGAGAAGGTTGCTAGATATATGAATGGTCTGAGATACGACATTCAAGATGAATTGAGCATGGTAACCATCCGAACGGTAGAGGATTCTTATCAGATGGCTCTGAAAGCTGAAGAGAAGCTGAGCCGTAAGCAAGGTCAGAGGGGACGAGGCAGGAGTCAGCCCAGAGGCAAAGCAGTTGCCCAGGACAAATACCAGAAGCCCAAGGAGGAATGGAAGAAACCTCAGGGTAAAGTTGAAAGAGGTGGGACCTCACAGAGAGGGCCATATGATGAACAAAGAAGGCAGCATATAGAGCAGAGCAGAGGATATGCTGATAATACACATTTCCTCGTACCAGAGGTAGAGGAAGAGGAAGAGGTGGAGTAATCACTTGCTTCACGTGTGAAAAGAATGGGCACAAATCTTATGAGTGTCCAGAGAAAAAGAAGGACATTGGAGAAGCTCACATCACCGAGGCACAGAGGCGGGATGTTGAAGCAGAAGACGCAGAAGGTGGAAGGTCACTGATGATACGTAAATTTCTCTTAACACCCGAGAAGGAAGTGGAGGACTCAGCTCAAAGGACCAGACTTTTCAGAACACCTTGCAAAACCAAGGATAGGGTATGCAAGGTTATTGTGGACAACGGTAGCACAGATAATCTCATTTCAACCGAGATGGTGGAAAAGCTGGAGCTGGAGACGACTGATCATCCAAGCCCATACAGAGTTTCGTGGCCATAGAAGGGACACCAGGTAACTGTTACTAAACAATGTTTAGTTGAATTCAAGATAGGTGGATATAATGATAAAGTACTATGTGATGTCATTCCCATGGATGTATGTCATTTATTGCAGGGTAGACCATGGCAATATGACAGAAATGTGATTCATGATGGGAGAATGAACACATATACCCTGGAGAAGAATGGGAGAACCCATATGTTGCTTCCGATAAAGGATAAGGAAGTGAAGTCGGAGGTAAGCAACACAGTACTTCTCATGAGTGGGAAGGAGCTTCTTACGGAAGTAAAGAAGAAAGAAGATCCACAATTCTTTGTGGTCAAAAAGCTGAGGATTGTTCTGACTAGCACAAGAGTGGATGATCTACCAGAAGAGGTTCAGGAACTGTTGGAAGAGTTCGCTGACATCATAGTGGACGAATTACCTCGTTCGTTGCCACCGATGAGGAGTGTGAGTCATCATATTGACCTCATACCAGGAGCTAGTTTTCCAAACAAAGCCGTGTACAAATTGACGCCGCAAGAAAATGAAGAGGTCAAGAAGCAGGTCCAGGAGTTATTGGATAAGGGATTAGTGAGAGAAAGCTTGAGTCCATGAGCCATTCCAACGATACTCAGTCCAAAGAAAGATAGAGGTTGGAGAATGTGTACCGACTCGAGGGAAATCAACAAGATAACCATCAGATACAGATTTCCATTGTCGAGGATGGATGATCTGATGGATTGCCTGAGTGGGGCAAAGTACTTTTCAAAGATAGACTTGAAAAGCGGATATCACCAGATTCGCATGAGAGAGGGTGATGAATGGAAAACCGCATTCAAGACAAACGAAGATTTGTATGAATGGCTAGTCATGCCATTTGGCTTGACGAATGCACCAAGTACTTTTATGAGGTTAATGAATGAAGTCCTGAGGGAATTCATCGGGAAGTTTTTCGTCGTATATATGGACGATATATTAATTTTCAGTAAAACAAAGGCTGAACATTTGAAGCATTTGGCTACAGTGATGAAGAGGCTACAACAGGAGAAGTTGTTGATTAATATGAAGAAGTCCTCATTTATGAAGACAGAGCTCATTTATTTGGGGTTTGTTATTTCGGCTAATGAGTTGAGGATGGATCCAGATAAGGTGGAGGTAATTAAGAATTGTCCATCACCGAGAAATATTTTTGAGGTGAGAAGTTTTCATGGTTTGGCTAGTTTCTACCAAAAATTCATCAGGAATTTCAGTGGGATTAGTGCAGTGATGATGGATATAGTGAAGAAACGGCATAAATATTTTCACTGGACAACAGAGGCTGAGAAGAGCTTCAATCTGTTGAAGCGGAAGATCACGGAACAACCAGTATTGGTGTTGCCGGATTTCCAGAAAACATTTCAGGTGAAATGTGATGCAAGTGGGTTTGCCATAGGAGCGGTCTTGAGTCAGGAAGACAGACCAGTTGCATATTTCAGCGAGAAGCTGGATGAGGCGAAATTGAAGTACTCCACGTATGATAAGGAATTTTATGCTATCATTCAGGCATTGAAGAAGTGGAGGCATTACTTGATCCCAAAAGAATTTGTATTGTACAGTGATAATCATGCATTACAGTTTGTGACTCAACAAGAGAAGTTGAATCAGAAACATGCAAAATGGGTAGAGTATTTGCAGAATTTCACATTTGTGATTAAACACATTTTGGGTACTGCTAACAAAGTGGTTGATGCTTTGAGCAGGAAGTGTTGGTTGCTGCAGGAATTCCAGGTCAAGACCTTGGGTTTTGAAAATCTCAGGGACATGTATGTAGTAGATGGAGATTTTGCGAAAGCGTATGAAGCAACTGATAATCCAGTTCTCAGAGACAGAAGCCCTTGGATATACTACATGATCCAGGAGGGATTGTTGTTCAAAGGAAATCAACTGTGTATTCCAAATTGCTCCATGAGGGAGAACCTGTTGAAAGAGAAGCATAGTGGAGGCTTGGCAGGACACTTTGGCCATGAAAAAACATTCACGAAGCTGAATGAATCATATTTTTGGTCGGGAATGTGAGCAGATGTCAAGAGATTTGTTGACAGATGTAGAGTTTGCCAGCATTCGAAGGGGAGAAAGCAAAATGCAGAATTTTATCAGCCATTGCCCATACCGGAAAGACCACGGGAGGCGATTAGCATGGATTTCATATTGGGATTGCCAAGGATACAAAGAGGGGTTGATTCAATCTTTGTGGTCGTGGACAGATTTTCTAAGATGGCACATTTTATCCCATGCCAGAAAACCAGCGATGCGACTCACATCGCAAATATGTTCTTCAAAGAGGTCATTCGACTTCATGGATTGTCGAAAAGTATAGTTTCGGATAGAGATACAAAGTTCGTAGGGAATTTCTGGAGGACTTTGTGGAAGAAGCTGGGGACTAACTTGATGTTTAGTTCTGCTTATCATCCTCAGACAGATGGACAGACAGAAGTGGTGAACAAAAGTATAGGAGACTTGCTGAGGAGCCTGGTGACAGAGCACCATACCAGTTGGGACAACATATTTCCACAGGAGGAGTTCGCATATAATGATTCAGTGAATCGGAGTACAGGAAAAACTCCATTTCAGGTTGTCTATGGCACACAGCCAAGGGGAGTTTTTGAATTGAGGGATTCAGAACAAACTGCGACTAGCAGTGCTAGTGCAGAAGAATTTGCTGAGGCAATGAAGGAACTTCACACCCAGGTGAAGGAGCGACTGTTGAGTTCAAGCCAGGAGTACAAGCGCAGAGCAGATTAGCATCGGAGACAAC
This sequence comes from Picea engelmannii, assembly GCA_009831015.1. Lineage (NCBI taxonomy): Eukaryota > Viridiplantae > Streptophyta > Pinopsida > Pinales > Pinaceae > Picea > Picea engelmannii. Next base: position 37,283 of record ML812850.1, read on the forward strand.
TTCGATTCAAGGTTGGTGAATTAGTTCTGGCACATTTGCGGAAAGAAAGGTTCCCGAGGGGAACATACAATAAATTGAAAATGAAGAAAATCGGGCCATGTAAGGTCTTGAGAAAATTCAGAGAGAATGCTTATGAGATAGAGTTACCGGATGGGATCGGAATATCTCCGATATTCATTATCGCAGATTTATACCCATATTGAGCTAGAGAAGCAGAGACTGGAACTGAGCAGCCAGTCATCCAGTGGACAAAATAGATGCCAGTTGCAGAGAGGCCACAGATGGAGTGCATACTGGACAAGAGAGTGAGTAAGAGGACCAGGCGAAAGCAATATTTTGAGTATATGGTCAAGTGGAAGAACCATCCAGTTGAAGATGCTAGCTGGGAGAGCGAAGCAGAGATACAGAAGCATGGATAGACCATGCAGGAGCTCATGGATAGGATCCCATGAAAGTTTTCAAGCCGAGGAGTATGATGCAGGAGCATCGCCAACACATCAAGCGAGCCAGTGCAGAAGCGGAGGATAGTTGGACAAGCCTGTACGATTTTTTGAAAACACTTTGGGATTGTTGCGCGAATCTTAAATAAGTCATTTAAGAAGGAGTGCCTTTGTATATTGTAATGGACCTTGAGTGGATAGTTCTCGTCCTTTAGTAGATAGACGACATTTAATATAGTTAATGCTGGTAGATAGGAATTTAATTTTAGATTTGATAGTTTTAGAGTCCAAGAGGGAAAATAGATATAGACACCCTCATTGTATCATTGTAACATAACCCCTGAACATAATTCTGGAGAAGAAGTAGAAGAGCGAGCAGAGAATCGTATGAAGAACACCCGTGTACAGACATTTGAATTAATAGAAGAAAGCTTTGATTCAAATTCATGGTTTGTGTTGTTTCTCTGTGTATCGATGTTATGCTCATGAATATTTGCTTCATGTCATACATTTGCTTTTATATGTTGTGTATGTGATTTCATGTATGAATCGAAGTCTGAGAGGGTGAAAGGATGAGTTTCAATTGTTTCTCTAATTGAGCCACAGGATTCCTGCAAGGAGTGCAGTTGAATTGTCCGCAAGGAGTGCATTGACAGAAGGGTTCAATTAGAGATAGCTTTTGTTCTCATTTCCTCGAAGGTGCAGCTAGGCACAGAAGTCGTGCAAGGAGTGCGCACGTTGAGTAAAGCTTCAGGTTTGTGAACCTGAGGAAGTTATTGGAAGACTGCTGCTACAGGGGTGCACAGGGTTGAGAGACTTCAACACTCAGACGTCGTTCAAGGTTTGCCGCAAGGTTTGCGCGCAAGAAGTTTCCCTGGAAGACTTGAAGTCGTGGGAAAATATCGGGAGGAATAGGCTTTGAATTCATCGAAGAAGAGCGCAAGGGAGCTGCTATTGAAAGTTCGTAAGAGGCGTCGCAGGTTTGCGAGCAGTTGAATGAGCCTCATGGAGAGACCCTTCATCATTTCATGGATTGTAGAGGAAGAACGAACGGAAGAAATTTCTGAGGAGATTTCGTGAAATACCGTGGACCGTTGGATCTCACGGAGGTGCAGGGAGGTTACAGTGTAAGTGTGGAAGAGGTTAAAGCTTAGGAGGAGCAGAGCGTCGGTCCGAGTCACAAGGACCATCAGATCTACACGTGATATCGTGTATCGGGGATTCGCGAGTCGAAGCTCCAAGTTTGTGCAACAAGAGTTGCGATATCGCAATCCACAATATCCCGACGAGCCCAGAACCGTCCATCAAAGGGACGCGTGTCAGGAGATCCAAGGGAGTCGGAGTTCGGAGAATCGGGGTTCTCGTGAACAGAGAAATCTTACCGTTTGGAATCGTGAAACACGATATCCCGACGAGAGAGTTGTGTGGGCCACAGCATGAGCTAGTGGAGGACAGGTTGCACAGTATCGGGGATCGGGAAAAGGCAACACCCAAAACCTTTGGCATCAGGATTCGCGATCCCATGAATTTCGAAGTCCCAACGCGGCGACGGGACCCTTGGATAGTCAACCCACACGTGCCTCGGAGTATTGGCACATCGGGGTTCGGAGATCAGAAATTCCATTTGTTGACATAGCGAGTAGCGATTTCCCGATAGGGAGAACTCCGATAGCAGGGAAAAAAGTCAACGTTGACTTGCGTCGGATTTCAGGGAATCGTGAGGCAACAAGCACGCGACCACAGAATTCGCGAAATCACGAATTCTGATTTCCCGACCGTTAAGGGAGATCTTTTGAAGAGTTGTTGTGGGTAAGGAAAATTCCCGATAGGGAATTAGAAGAACATTTGAGTTCTTCAGGATGAGGAGAAAGAAGATCCTGTGAGAGCGGATGTGCTCCGAGTAGTGCGGCTGCATCATATTGTGTCGACATATGTCCAGGCTCCCACAGAGGATATTGATGAGGATAAAATATATTATTCGACAAACCCAATGACAACTGTAGAAGGCCTTGAAGAAGGATAACATGGAATATCTAGGTTTGATTAGAAAAAGACCCCTAACACAGGGGGACAGGGAAAGAATTGTAGAACTACAAACTACAATAACTAATTTTGGGGTAAGTGGCATCTTTACATATTTTTATTATCTATGACAATTTCATATCCATTTTTAGTTTTATATTTTGTATATGATCTGATAAAGAGAGGCTCAACCCTCTCATTTCAAATTTTGAATTTCGAATTTGTATTAAATGTTTGTAAGGCTGGTAGAGCCAAAGCCATGCCTTTGAAAACGTTGTAGTTAAAGAAGGCCTTTAATGGTTGTAAGGCTGGATCTAGTTCCGATCTGGACTAGACAACCCATTCAATGTAAAGTTAATGTAATTGAGTAGGGTTGGTGAGGATGGAGGGAAGAGCTCAAAGAGCCCCCTCATGTAAAAGATCCTTTGTATGTAGGATGAGAGAGAAGTAGTTGGGTAAGTCAATTAGCGAAGATAGAGAAGAGAGGATAATCGAGACTCTGTTGTAGTCCAAGCTCAAACACATTGTAAAGAGGCATTCTTGTTTAATACAAACAGAGCAGCTTTTCCCGCATGTTATTGTCCATATGTTTATGAGTTCATGAATGAATGTCTTTATGTGTTTATGATATGTTGTAGATGTATGTTAGGTATGCATTTGCAGGGACAGATAGGTTTTTTTATCTGTGGGCTCTTTGACTTCAAGTTTGGGGTTCTTTGAGGCTTCATGCCAAGAGGGTGTGACAAAAAGCTGCAGGTTTTGTAAGCCACTGCAAGGAATGCACTTCTAAATCCTACGGGATTTGGACGAAGACGTGCCAAGAGGGTGCACCAGCTAAAGTCATTGGCTCGGAAGGAAACCTTAAGGTTGTTGAAAACCTTGGAGGAGGGACTGTGCAGAGGAGGACACAGCAGAGGACAAAATCATTGAGGGATTTTGTAGAGCTCTGCCAGGAGGGCATCGAGCAGGTGCAGATAGTGCACAGGAGAACTCTACTATGAGTTCAAAGGGAAACCAAAATCACTGAGGATTTTGTAGAAGCTCTGCCAAGAGGGTATTGAGCAGGTGCATAGAAGGCACAGAGAAGACATAATTTCTGAGAATTTTGTAAGGCTCTACCGAGAGGGCATCGAGCGAATGCACAGGATGCATTAGGAGAAGAACTCTATTTCGAGTTTGTTGAGAATACATAATCACTGAGGATTCTAGAAACTCTGCCAGGTGGGCATTGAGTTGGTGCAGGAGGGCACAAAAGGAACTCTTGTCTGAGTTCAGAGAGAAGAGAAGTGTCAAGGGAGGACCTTCACGAACACCCTGTAGGCTCAGCAAGGAGTGCTTGAGTAGGAAGTTGCTAGAGGTCATTTCCATCCTTTCAAGGAGAGAAACAGATATCAGACAAAGACCTGTGCAAGGAATGCACCAGGCCAACACTTGAGTGAAGTGTTGAGAGACAGTCGTCTGAAGGCTTGTCAAGTGCAGGAGTAGGGCATGAAAAAGCTAAGGACAGATAGCACCTTTGCATGCAAAGACTCTGCAAGGAGTGCAGAGGTCGAGAACCTCTTCGAGGTTCAACGTTGACAAAGCTTAGGAGGAACAACACCTTTGTGTTCAGAGCGATAGCTGCAAGGAGTGCAGAAGTCGGGGAAACATTTCAAGGGTTCACAGTCCCAAAGGTAAGGAGGAGGAGCGTCCCAAGAATGCAAGCGAGAACAAGGTTGCAGGATCGCAAGAGGAAGCAAAGGTCGAGACCTTTTTTACTTCAGAAATATTCCAAGGTGAAGGAAGAAGAGGAAGCTCAGGAGAGAACTACAACTACCGTAGGATCGGTGCTAGAAGAAAAATATGGATCGTTGAAGTTTACATCCAGGTGCAGGTAGGAAAGCACAGCGGAAGAGAAACATATCTAGGCCATCAGATCTTGCACAGATAGTTGATAGCCATCGAATCCAGGAGGAGTTGCATGAGATTTAATCTCGTATGCACAGAGGAGAGGACCTGCAAAGTCTTAAGACACCGAAGGAATCAGGACCGTCCATTTTGGAGGATAGGTGGCAGAGATCTGGGTCATATCGCAAATTTGATCATCACGAGCTAGAAGGAAAAGTTCTTTGCACTACAAAAATTCAAGTCACAAGATCACGATTCAACCTGAACCGTCGATCGAGGAGGAAGGAGGGCCATGAGATTTGGTGTCTCGCTACCTCGCGTATCAGGGTTTCGGAGGGTGAAGGAGTTGCACCCTAATCGCTAGAGTTGCGAAGTGCCGAGTGTTGAGGACTCGGTGAACACGTGTCATGTCCATTAGGTGGGGACCACGTGGTTGAAAAGTGGCGTAACATAGAATTCCCAAAGAAGAGTGAAAGTGGGTGATAGGTGGAGGAAATATGTCACCTGGGAAAGGAGTCAACCCATTGTTGACTTGTCACGTCTCGTGGATTCGCGAAGGAGGAGCACAAGGGCTCAACACTTTAACTCGTGAAGTCACGAGTAGCGAGAGGTGCTAATAGTTATCCCTAGCCTACAGTTATACGTAGAGGGCGCTAACAGGAGGAGCCATACCCATTTTTTCATCTCGAGTATCAGAGATTTGGAGAAAGAGGAGTCGAGAGCTTCGACTCACGAAATTGTGAGATCACGAGTTTTGAAAGACGCTTTTATTAAGGCCTTGGTCAAAGCATTGTGGTCGCTTGGAGGAGGTGAAGCTCATGCCTTGTGCATGTTTGCATAGGTGGGGTTTCCAAAGGACCTGTGGATCAAATTTCGTGAGGTTCCAATAGGGATCCAAGAGAGCTTCTTCGGCTTAGGGAGAAATTAGAACGATCCTGTGCGGATCTTGGCCCAAGGGTTGGGGTCTACGTCAGAACTTGATTAAAAAACAAGGACGAAAACCAAGAGATGGTCAAGAAAGGTACAACACATGTCATATTATCAGTGAAATATGAGCATTTATGTTTTTCTTTCCTGTTTTAAGTAACAATTCCCATATCTAATTTTTTTCAAAAATTCCATATGTAGGCTACTAGACACATCCAAAGCAACAAAGGCCAGAGTGGAAAAACATGGCCAGCATAAACTAGGCTAGGGTGGCTACGAAAAACTCAAAGCCCAAATAGTAAGATTTAAATGATTAACTGTGGTTAATATTTATTTAACAGTAGCGAACAGATATATGTTTTTGTTATTGGTATTTTTAATGGTGTTGCGCATTGTAGTTAAATATGTTTGACACTGCTGCCACCGAGGAGGACCTGAAGCTTGGTTACAAGCATGGTTTTAAAAGTGTGACTGAATATAGAAAAATCTTGGGCTAGACTCCTATCTCCCCAGCCACGCAGGTAAATCAAATGAATAAGGAAACCGCAATAGCATTCTTGTAAAGTCTATTCATATTTTATTATATCAACCTTAACTAAGTATTTATGTTTGTTTTCAAGCAACAATGCTACCGCAGTAGTGAATCAAGCGGTATTCAGTAAACACCACATCATACAAGGGTCCACATGTCCAG
>ML812850.1:54554-73428 GCA_009831015.1 Picea engelmannii
TTGGGTTATGATTTTGAAATCGTCTATAAAAAAGGGAAGAAAAATGTTGTGGCAGATGCACTCTCAAGAAAGGATGAAGATCTTGAGGGCTTTGTTTGTGCTATCTCAATCATCCGACCCGATTAGATAATAGAAGCAAGGGATGAATGGAAGAGTGATGAAAACGTGTAGGATTTAAGTGAATCAGATACATTTACATGGGAAAATGATTCACTATGGTACAAAGATCACTTATATTTATGTAAGAACTCCCGACTCAAACAAAAGGTACCATTGGTATTTCACACCTCTCCAGTAAGAGGGCACTCAGGATTTTTGAAAACCTACCATAGGGTCAACAAGGAATTTTTTTGGGATGGACTTAAAACTGATGTTCAAAGTTTTGTGGTAGAATGTTTGGTTTGCCAACAAAATAAGGTGGAAATAATTGATGCCCCAGGTATTTTACAACCATTAGCTATCCCAAGTTAGTGTTGGGAGGAGGTTTACATGGATTTCATCATAGGGTTACCAAAGTCTGAAGGAAATAATGTCATCATGGTTATTGTTGATAGAATGACCAAGTATGCACACTTTTGTGCACTCTCTCATCCCTTCAAAGCCATTACAATTGCCACTGCATCCATGGAGATAGTTCAAAAGCTACATGGTAGCCCAAAGATTATTGTAAGTGATAGATATCCCATATTCACTAGACATTTTTGGACATAATTATTTTATTTTTTGGGTACTCAATTGTCTCATAACTTGATGCAGGAGCATCGAACAAAGCCAAGGCCCACACCTAGCCAAAGAAATAGTTGGACGCGCAGATGAAGAAAAGAGGCACATTTTTATGAAGACCATTTTGAATTTTGAAACCAAAAGCATTAATGTAATAGTTAGGAGGAGCGTACTTGCATTTATGTTTTGAAGATAGGAACAGATCTAGAGAGATTACTCTCATCTATCAGATGTAAAAGGCATTTAAGTCTGGTAATGTAAAGTAGGTAGATATGAATGTTATATTGGACAGTTTAGAAGTGCATGAGGGAAAACGTATATAGACACCCTCACTCTTGCATTATTGAATCATTAGGACAGAAAATAAGATGAACAGTTGTAGTAGAGAGTTGTAGAGAAGAACCCATGTACAGGAGTATTTGAGTTAATATATGAAGATTTGACTCAACTTTCATGGTGTTATGATGCTTATTGTTTACCTTTGTTGAATGGTATGTTTACAGTTGTTTTACTCTCTCTGTGTATGCATTTTTTTCAATGCTATGTTGAATGTGTGATTCCATGTTAAGTATATGAAGTCTGAAAGATAAAGAGAATGAGTTTCAATTGTTTCTCTTCCTGAGAGAGTTCCTACAAGGAGTGTAGTGAAAAGTCTGGAAGGTGCGTGTTGACAAGGGTTCTGAGTTTTATCTTAGAAAGCCGAGGAGGGATCCATTGTTATCATTCCAGCAGAAGTGCAGGTGAAGCATAGAACCGTGCAAGGTGTGCGTAGGCTGGTCGAAACCTTAGAATTTATCAACTAAGGGAAAGTTGAAGGACCCTTGTTACAAAGAGTGCATCGAGTCAAAGACTCAAATAACCCAGACTTATTTGAAAGTTTTCCACAAGGAGTGCGAGAAGGAACCTTTTGGAAGCCTTGGGTTTGGGAGAGAAAGCTTAGGAGGGCTAGTACCTTTGAAGAGTTCAAAGGGAGATGGGGATTGAAGCCTTCGTATGAAATTTAAGTTTAGAAGGAGAACATTCGATCATTTGGCAGAAGCCATTGAAGCCTGAATTGAGCGGTCAAAATTATCCGTGGAGAGCTTGGGAAGTCACGAGGACTGTAGGATCCAGCAGAGCCGTATTGACGGTGAGAAGCCTCATGAAGGAAGTGAGAAGTTTCTAGATCCATGGGATCTTGCAGAGTTGCAAGGTGGTTAAAGTCCAGAAGAACCCAACACCTTAGGATCCAGGATCAACGTGAATCGTTGATCGTGTTTTGCATGAGCGTTGGATCATATCACGAATTTGGGGATTCGTAAGTTTGGAAGGCAGGACCAAATCCTTTGGTTGCATGAACTCCCAAGTAGCGAGAAGTAGGAGAAACCATCATATCAAGAGCTCTTCACTATATCGCGTATCGGGTTTCGGAGGTTGGGAGGAATCAATTTCGACTATAAGAGTTGTGAAGAGCCGAGGGCTGAGGTATCGGGCAAACATATAGGTGTCCATCAAGTGGGGACCATGTGGTTGACAGGTGGACACTCATCGCCTGGGAGGGAGTCAACACCCTATGGAATTCTTGTGCTTTGAGTTCTCGTAATAGAGGAGCATAGGGGCTCAACAAATAAATTCGCGAAGTTGTGAACCGTGAGAAGTGTTGAAGGAGTCAAGTCTTCTTTGAATTTCACGTCTCGGGGTTTTGTAAAAGAAGGGGCCAGAGGTTCAACCCTGCAAATCGCAAACTCATGAGTTGTGAGTGAGGTTACTTCTTAGCTCTAGTCGGTGGTTACGCATGGAGGGCGCTAAAAAGGAGGAGTCATACCCCATCAGATCTCAAGGATCGACATTTGTTGAAGAAAGGTCAAGGGTCTTCGACCCACAAACATGTGAGTGGTGAAAGGCATTTGCGCAAGGACCAGGTCATGGTCGTATGCAAGTGTAAGGCTCGCACCTGGAGTTAAGGTGGACACGGTGGGTTTTTCAGGAAGGACTTGTGGATACACTCTTGTGTGTGTGAGAATTTCCCATAGGGAAATTGAAGAGTCAATCCGACTTAGAGGAGAATTAGAATGATCCTATGCAGATCTCATCTTGAGAGCAAAGGGGGTCCGCGTCAGTTGTGGTATCAGAGCACAAAAAAAGTCTTTTCTTTCTGTAGAAGGGAGAAGAAAAAAAAATCTCAACCATGCCGTCGGGAAGAAGAGATAGACCAATGCCTGATCCAGCAGTGGAAATGGATATGCGTGAATTATGTGCTAGGCTTGATGCTATGGAGACAACACAGAGGCACACAGCTGACGATGGGGATATCAGCGAAGATGAAAGTGAAAATGAAGCTGGAAACGAAGGAGAAGAAGTTGTGGTCAAGGATGCTACAAATGAATGCCTATTCAGGGTTGTTGCAAGTATAGGTGCCAGAGAAAAAATGGACATTCCAGTGTATGATAGAAACTTAGATGTTGAAGAGCTTCTAGACTGGATTAGGGATCTGGATAAATACTTCGACTATGAGGATGTCGAGGAAGACAAGAAAGTCAAACATGTTGTTACTAGACTTAAAGGGCATGCAACACTATGGTGGGATGAACTGCAGGCTGACAGATGCTACAACGGCAAGCAGAAAATCAAGAGCTGGGATAGAATGGTTGCAAAGATGAAATCCAAATGCATACCCAAGGATTAAAAAATCACTCTGTTTCGGAGGATGCATAATTTGAGATAGAAGTTGATGTCAGTGAAAGAATACACTGAAGAGTTCTACAAGATAAACATTAGAGCAGGTCATCGAGAGAGCGATGATGAAAAAGTTGCCAGGTACATGAATGGTCTGCGATATGACATTCAAGATGAGATGAGCATGATGACCATTCAGACCATGGAAGATGCTTATTAGATAGCTTTGAAAGATGAAGAGAAGTTGAGATGAAAGAAAGGTCAAAGAGGCCGATGTAGAAGTCAAGCCAGAGGCAAACCAATTTCCCAAGACAGAACTCAGAGACCTAAAGAAGAGGGGAAGAAACCTCAAACTCAACATGAGAGAGGAGGAACCTCACAAAGAGGGAAGTATGTTGATAGGAATACTTTTCCTTGAGCTAGAGGAAGAGGAAGAGGTAGAGGAGGTGAAGTAAAATGCTTTGTCTGTGGGAAAATCAGACATAAATCCTATGAGTGTCTAGATAAGAAAAAAGATGGTGGTGAAACTCACATTGTCGAAGCTCAAGGATGGAATGTTGAGGAAGAAGAAGCTAAGGGCGAAAGAGCTTTGATGATGAGGAAAGTTCTCTTAACGCTAGAGAAAGAGGCAGAGAACCGAGCCCAAAGAAACAGTCTATTTCGGACTGCTTGCAAAACTAAAGACAGAGTATGCAAAGTCATTGTGGACAGTGGTAGCGTAGACAATCTCGTATCTACAGAGATGGCAGAAAAGATGGAGCTGGAGACTGTTGTACATCCAAGCCCATATAGAGTTTCGTGGCTACAAAAAGAACATCAGGTAAATGCCACTAAATAATGTTTAGTTGAAATTAAAATAGGAGGATATAAGGATGAAATAGTAGGTGATGTCATTCCCATGGATGTTTGTTATATATTGCTGGGAAGACCATGGCAATATGACAAAACTATTGTTCATGATGGGAGAAAGAACACATACACCCTGGAAAAAAATTGTAGGACTCACATGTTGCTGCCAATTAAGGATAAAGAGGTGAAGACAGAAATGAGTAACACCGTACTTCTCATGACTGGGAAGGAACTTCTTAATGAGGTTAAGAAGAAGGAAGACACACAATTTATTGTGGTCAGGAAGCCCAGAATTGTTTTGACCAGTACAAAGATAGATGATTTACTAGAAGAAATCCAAGAGTTGCTAGAAGAGTTTGTTGACATAGTAGTGGACGAACTACCTTGTTCATTTCCACCTATCAAAAGTATAAGCCATCATATCGACCTTATACCTAGAGCCAGCTTACCGAATAAAGTCATGTATAGGTTGATGCAGTAGGAAAATGAAGAAGTTAAGAGACAGGTCTAGTACTTAATGGACAAAGGATTGATTCGGGAAAGCTTGAGTCCATGCACTGTTCTGAAAATGCTCAGCCCAAAGAAATATGGAGGCTGGAGAATGTGTACAGACTCAAGGGAAATCAATAAGATTACCATCAGATACAGATTTCCATTACCAAGGATGGACGACTTGATGGATTACTTGAGTGGAGAAAGATTTTTTTCAAGGATTGATTTGAAAAGTGGATATCATTATATTAGAATGAGAGAAGGTGATGAATGGAAGACAACATTCAAGACGAATGAGGGGCTGTATGAATGGCTTGTCATGCCATTTGGCTTAACAAATGCACCCAGTACTTTCATGAGATTGATGAATGAAGTCCTTAAGGATTTCATAGGGAAATTTGTCATCGTATATCTTGATGATATATTAATCTTTAGCAAGATAGAAGCAGAACACTTGAAACATTTAGTTGCAGTGATGAAGAGATTACAGTAAGAGAAATTGTTGATAAATGTGAAGAAATTGTCATTTATGAGGACAAAACTCATTTATTTGGGTTTTGTTATCTCTGCAAATGAGTTGAAGATGGATCCAGAAAAGGTAAATGAAATTAAGAATTGGCCATCACCGAAGAGTGTGTTTGAAGTTTGAAGCTTCCATGGTTTGGCTAGTTTCTACAGGAAATTCATCCAAAATTTCAGTGGAATTAGTGCACAATTGACGGATACGGTGAAGAAAAGACACAAATATTTTCACTGGACAAAAGAAGTAGAGAAGAGTTTCAATATGTTGAAGAATAAGATCATGGAACAACCAATTCTGGTTTTGTCGGATTTCAGCAAGACATTCTAGGTCAAGTGTGACACGAGTGGATTTTCAATTGGAGCGGTCTTGAGCCAAGACGATAGGTCGATCGCATACTTCAGTGAAAAACTGAATGAAGCGAAGATAAAGTACTCAACATATGACAAATAATTTTATGCAGTCATACAAGCGCTGAAGAAATGGAGACATTATTTGGTTCCTAAAGAGTTTGTTTTGTACAGTGATAATCATGCTTTGCAATTCGTGACTCAACAGGAGAAGTTGAACCAAAAACATGTTAAATGGGTTGAATTCATGCAGAATTTTACTTTTGTGACTAAGCATATTTTTGTAACTGCTAACAAATTTGTTGATGCTTTGAGCAGAAAATGTTTACTTATGCATGAACTCAGAGACAAGACTTTGGGTTTTGATAAGGATGACCCAGATTTTAAGGAAGCGTATGAGGCATATGAGAATCCAATTCTCAGGGATAGAAGCTAATGGATTGAGTATATGATCCAAGATGGATTATTATTCAGGGACAATCAACTATGTATTCCAATGTGCTCCATGAGGGAGAATTTGCTAAAGGAAAAACATTTTGGAGGATTCATCGAACATTTCAGTCATGACAAGACATTCTCAAAGTTGAATGGCTCATATTTTTGGCCAGGGATGAGGACAGATGTTAAGAAATTTGTGGACAGGCACATAATTTGTCAGCGCATGAAAGGAAAAAGGCAGAACGCAGGGTTATACCAACCATTTCCCATACCAGAAAGGTCGTGGGATGCAGTGAGCATGGATTTCATATTGGGATTGCCAAGAACACAGAGAGGCTATGATTCGATATTTGTGGTAGTCGACAGATTTTAAAAAATGGCACATTTCATACCATGCCAGAAAACCAGTGACACAACTCATATTGTGAACCTGTTTTTCAAGGAAGTCGTCTGACTTCACGACTTACCAAGGAGTATTGTGTCTGATCGAGATACTAAGTTTGTAGGACATTTCTAGAGGACCTTATGGAAAAAGATGGGGACAATTTTGTCTTTTAGCTCAACATATCATCCTCAAATGGATGGGCAGAAAAAAGTCGTGAACAAAAGCTTGGGAGACTTGTTGACGAGCTTAGTGACTGAACACCACATTCAGTGGGATCACATTCTGCCACAGGTGGAATTTGCTTACAATGATTCACTCAATAGAAGCACATGGCAGAGTCCATTCTAGATTGTATATGGAATGCAACCAAGGGGAGTTTCTGAATTGAAAGATTCGGAACAAGCTGAATTCAAGAGTGTTAGTGCAGAGGACTTTGCAGAAGCAATGAAGGAGCTTCACAACTGAGTTAAGGAGTGATTGCAGAGTTCAAGTCAAGAATACAAGTGAAGAGCAGATCAACACAGGAGAGAACTTCAATTTCAAGTTGGTGATCTGATTCTTGCACATCTGAGGAAGGAAAGGTTCTGAAGGGGAACGTAAAATAAACTGAAGATGAAAAAGATTGGACCATGCAAGGTCATAAGTAAATATGGGGCAAACGCATATGAGATTGAATTACTCGATGGGGTCGGAATCTCACCGATATTCAATGTTGTGGATTTGTACCCTTATAGAGCTAAAGAAGTAGGAACAAAAAATGAATAGAAAGAGGTTCAATGGACCAAACAAATTCCTTTAGCTGAAAAGCCACAGATGGAAAGCATAATTGACAAGAGGATTAGCAGAAAGACTAGGAGAAAAGAGTATTTTGAATATTTGGTCAAATGGAAGGGACACCCAGTTGAAGATGCTAGCTGGGAAGATGAAGAAAAAATTCATAAGATTAGACAGACTGTGCAAGAGCTCATGAACAGGAGTTCATGAAAATTTTCAAGCGAGGGAGTATGATGCAGGAGCATCGAACAAAGCCAAGGCCCGGACCTAGCCAAAGAAATAGTTGGACGTGCAGATGAAGAAAGGGGGCACGGTTTTATGAAGACCGTTTTTAATTTTGAAACCAAAATCATTAATGTAATAATTAGGAGGAGTGTACGTTCATTTATGTTTTGAAGATAGGAATAGATCTGGAGAGATTACTCTCATCTATCAGATGTAAAAGGCATTTAAGTCTGTTAATGTAAAAGTAGGTAGATATGAATGTTAGATTGGACAGTTTAGAAGTGTAGGAGAGAAAACAGATATAGACACCCTCACTCTTGCATTATTGTATCATTAATATAGAAAATAAGCTGAAGAGTTGTAGCAAAGAGTTGTAGAGAAGAACCCATGTATAGGAGCATTTGAGTTAATATATGAAGCTTTGACTCAACTTTCATGGTGTTATGATGCTTACTGTTTACCTTTGTTGAATGGTATATTTATAGTTGTTTTACTCTCTCTGTTTATGCATTTGTTTCAATGTTGTGTTGAATGTGTGATTCCATGTTAAGTATATGAAGTTTGAAAGATAAAGAGAATGAGTTTGAATTGTTTCTCTTCCTGAGAGAGTTCCTACAAGGAGTGCAGTGAAAAGTCCACAAGGTGTGCATTGACAAGGGTTCTGAGTTTTATCTCAGAAAGATCAGGAGGGATACCATTGTTATCATTCTAGAAGAAGTACAGGTGAAGCATAAGCCATGCAAGGTGTGCGTAGGCTGGTCGAAACCTTAGAATTTATCAACTAAGGGAAAGTTGAAGGACCCTTGTTACAAAGAGTGCACTGAGTCGAAGACTCAAATAACCCAGAGTTATTTGAAAGTTTGCCGCAAGGAGTGCGAGCAGGAACCTTTTGGAAGCCTTGAGTTTAGGAGAGAAAGCTCAGGAGGGATATTACCTTTGAAGAGTTCAAAGGGAGATGGGGATTGAATCCTTCGTATGAAAGTTAAGTTCATAAGGAGAACATTCGGTCGTTTGGCAAAAGCCATTGAAGTGTGAATTGAGCGGTCAAAATTCTCCATGGAGAGCTCGGAAAGTCACGAGGACCATAGGATCCAGTGGAGCCATATGGACAGAGAGAAGCCTTCGTGAAAGAAGTACGAAGTTGCTAGAGCTGTGGGATCTTGCAGAGTTGCAAGGTGGTTAAAGGCTGGAAGAACCCAACACCTTAGGATCCAGGATCAACATGACTCGTTGATCATGTTTTGCATGAGCGCTGGATCATATCGCGAATTTGGGGATTCATAAGTTTGGAAGGCAGGACCAAATCCTTTGGTTGCACAAAATCCTGAGTAGCGAGAAGTAGGAGCAACCCTCGGATCAGGACCTCTTCTCTATATCGCGTATCGGGGTTTTGGAGGTTGGGAGGAATCAATTTCGACTGCAGGAGTCGTGAAGAGATGAGGGCCGAGGTCTCAGGCGAACATGTGGGCATCCATCAAGTGGGGACTGCATGGTTGACAGGTGGACACTCATCGCTTGGGAGGGAGTCAACACCTTGTTGACTTCCTGTGCTTCGGGTTCTCATAAGAAAGGAGCACAGTGGCTCAACAAATAAACTCGTGAAGTTGCAAGCTGTGAGAAGTGTTGAAGGAGTCAAGTCTTCTCTGACTTTCACGTCTCGGAGTTTCATAAAAGAAGGGGCTAGAGGTTCAACCCTTCAATTCGCGAGTTGTGAGTGAGGTTAGTGCTTCACTCTAGTCGGTGGTTATGCGTGGAGTGCACTAACAGGGAGGAGCCATACCCCATCGCATCTCGGGTATCGGCATTTTCTAAAGAAAGTTGAGGGTCTTCGACCTGAGAACACGGGAGTGGTGAAAGGCATTTGCACAAGGACCATGTCTTGGTCATATGGAAGTGTAAGGCTTGCACCTGGAGTTAAGGTGGATAGGGTGGGTTTTTTAGGAAGGACCTGTGGATAAACTCTTGTGTGTGTGATAATTTCCCATAGGGAAATTGAATATTCAATATGACTCATAGGAGAATTAGAATGATCCCGTGTGGATCTTAGCTCGAGGGAACAGGGGGTTTGGGTCATAACTCATCCTATCATCCTTAATCTGATGGACAAACTGAGATAGTGAAAAAATGTCTAGCAGGCTACCTTTGTTACTTTGTCTCTGATAAACAAACACAATGGTTCAAATGGTTACCCTTGGCATAATGATGGTATAACACTTCCTTTCATACTGCAAGAAAAAGTGACACCATTTATGGAACTCTATGGATACCACCCTCCTTCCATCACTTCTTCTCTAAAATAAAAATGTAAGGTTCAAGAAATGGAATACCACATCGAGCATCAACAACAAGTTCTCAAAATACTAAAGGACAACCTGACCATGGCACAAAATCACATGAAACAACAAGCATATCAACATCGTAGTGAAATAAGTTTTGAAGTAGGGGGTTCAGTGTTTTTAAGACTACAACCATACAAACAGATGTCTCTCAAGCAATCCAAGAAGGATAATAAATTATCACCAAATTACTATGGACCTTATAAGGTGTTGCAAAATATTGGTACTATGGAATACAAATTGGAGTTTCTTGCATCTTCACGAGTACACCCAGTTTTCCATGTTTCATGATTAAGGAAGGTTATAGGTGACAATATCCCAGTTCAAACTATATTGCCAGAACTTGATGAGGAAGGAAAAATCATATTGGAACCTGTTGTTACAAGGAAAAAACTCTCTATGGCCAAGGGTAAACCACAACAGACAGGTATGACTGCAAAAATCAACTCAATTCCAACATGTGCTATATAAAATAATGTGCAATACGAGGAAGAATCCTACCTCGATCTAATCGTTTGATGTCGTTCCACCATTGAGCACTTTGACCCGAAGCTTTACAACTGCAAGAAGTTCTCAACAAACAAGCGATGAAAGTATATAGTGACAGTATATAAAATGAGTTATCACATCAGATAGCACAATCTATTAATAAACATTACAAACATGCCCATGTATAATAATCATATATTTCCAAGATATCGATAGGACGAGAAAGGCGTATTTCTATTAATAATTGATCAATAGAAGTATCAACATTACAAACTTCTGTGTCGACACTATTCGAAACCAAGAAACCAGGTTCCTTCAAACTGGGTCTCCACTACTTCAATCCTCCACCAAAGGCAAGATCATAGAAAAGAGATAATGAGATCCTCTTGAGAATAAGGGAAGAGCTTGGGGGCTAAAAACTATGTTCAAATTTGAGGGACAAAGGGATGCAAACTCAATATGAAGTAATTTCTCCAGAGTAACTTTCCTCTCAAAGTTGAATGCTTTCTCTCTTTTTTTCCATAGCTCGAAATTGTGCTCTTATAGCCTCCAGAATGCAACTGAAGGGTCGAGTCGAAACATTTCCATTATATGGAAGACCAAAGATCAGAGATCATTTGTTGTGACATGGAAACCCGACCTCATTTTGTATTTTCTAGCACAAATCCCGATATATATGAGCTGTAGTGGAGCAACAAGCATAAACGCTTCTTGAAAAGTAGTTAGGAAGTGTATATGAAAAATATATAATTTTGGCTCTGGATTTATCAAAAAGGGGGTTGATAAGTCTGCATAGGGAAATGGAAAAAGGCCCTATGTGCAAGATAGAAATGGTGAGGCAAATCTTGCTATAACAAATGCCCCCTAATGTGTGACATCAGAGGAGTATTTGCGATGGCCAAAATACATTATAAATAACCTAGAAGTGGAGTGGTAGAGAACTAATTGGACGAACTCAATTGATCATTACATTATGTTCTGACTTTGCATACATGGCTTCCAAAAATACAATGTAGATCCATATGGAAAATATACCAACAAGTGTTCATGGCCATGAGTAGGCAAATATAAATGTGGTTACATGCCAATAGCTTTCATAGTCACAAACAAGGCCCAGTGAAACTAGTATCAAAATCAATCTGAAGATATCTGTATACCATGGAGTACAATCTAATCTCCCATGATCGTTGAAGTCAAATAGGTACTGGTCCGATGAAATGGAAGCAACAACTCAAGAAAGTTGTGTCTACGAAGTGATGTCTTCAAGTCTTCAATACAATCTGCAAATGGTGCAAGTCTACATCAATTGAATAAATGAGTTGAGGTCGAACATGATGAGACATCGTTTGATTACAGATCATTGAGGTATACCGTTAACAAATGTGAGACAGCCTACCAATGATGAAAGTAGGTATCAAGGCAGCAAGTAAATCTCTACAAATGTGAATAAAGGAGCTAGTGTCGAACATTTGAGAGATCCATTGATCATGATACATTGATGCATTCCCGTCTATCAATGAAAAGAGAGCCTACCACTAATGACTGCAAACCTTAAGGTACTCATAAAACTCTAAGTCTCGTATCTAGAATACATGAGCTGAAGTCGATGGAAAGAGACCCGCTGAAAGGAGAGCATTAAGGCATCTATCATCAGTCAGCATGAGGAACAAAGCATGAGCTTCATGATTTGGTGGAGATAGGACGAAGAAAATGTTCACGAATCAACAACCCTGTGCATCTTTTGTGTGTGCCAAATGCAAGTGGTATACAAAAAAGACCCTCTGAATAGAAGCCAATGATGAAAACTGCTGACAAAGGCAAGGAAACCACCAATCAGGATAATGGCATCCAATACACTGCACGAATCCCAAAATGTGAATAGATGTATTGTCGTTGAACACAAGGGAAACCACCCAGTCAACAACCCATGATGAAATGTCAATTCTTGGGTTCAAGGTGAACTACCGATGATGAAAGTAGGGCCAGGGTGCATCATAAGACAAAAGTATCATGTGATTCTGAGACAAACTGAGGATATGGTCGACATGCGAAGTCAAGATTTCTGAGGAGTGTCTGAAACAGGTTGATAGACTTCCTTTGAACAAGAGAATGAGACATACGATGGAATCTGGCATCATAGACTTAATGATTTGACACTTAGATGCAGGAGGCATCCATAATGTTCTCTATAGTGGTTGGAAGATTAACCAGTCGGTAGAGAAAATTCTGTAATGAGATCAGATCAGCTTCCTAAGGCCATGCTAAACCCAAAATTATGATGGCATAAGGACTCAATAACTTTGTGCTCTATTCAAAGGCAACGTGATTGCTTCTAATTACAACATAGTACTCACTTCCCTCCGATGTTTTTTTGTTTTTTCATGACAAGTGAATGCTATGATATAGAGGAGGGAACGAGTGTCGCAAGTAAGCAAAACTAGTTCTAGCAGTGGAACGTACCTATGCTCAATGTAAGGAAATGCATGAGAGAAATGGACACTTGGGGTGATGTTCCCTCCAGGGTATAGGGTGTCAAATTGTGAAGGATATAAACAAGGCTCTGCTTGGTTGATGATGCAAACTGCTTGGGCCATGGTTTATAACGCAAAGCGAGAACTGGCTAAAGGCTCAATACTGCAAGCAAGGGCATGAGATGCAATCACAATTTAATGCCAAAAAAATTTCTTTTTTATATCTTTTAGTCTACCTGGTGTGAAAAAGGGGTAAACTTGTGCCAAATAGACGTCTTTTCAAATCAAATTTATGAGTGTGAAGAAGACAAGTTCACTCGGTGATCTTTTCCATTTTTGATAGCGAGTCAGAAAAGATATTAACTAAGACTCATGATCTTTCAAATCCAATTTTAACGAGTGTGAAAGGGACAAATCACTCGGCGATGTTTTCAATTTTTAGTAACGATTCGGAAAAGAGCTTAACTAAGACTCGTGTTTTTTGGGAGTCCGTGGGTAATAAGGCCACATGTGCATGAATGAGAAATGAGGCTTATTGTAAAGTCATGTATCGAATTCTAATGGACTCTTGGTCTTAAGGAAAAAATCTCAGCATGGGCCCCAAATGACAAAGAGGTTCTGACTAGGGTACCCATGTTTGGTAAGTCTCTACCATTTATTAACGATGCTATGATAGCATATGGAGGTTAATGTGTCGCAATAAATGGGTTCGTACCTAAGGCATAAAAAGTGGTAATTGGAGGATAATGCAAAATTGCACGATGTAGTAAATATCTATCCTATATGCTAGGTTATGAACATACCTACCTGAGGATACGAATGATCAACCATGACATTGAAATCTGTAAGAAAATTGAGTCGAAACTACAAAAACCAGCTTAAAACCACTTTTGAATTAGTCCATTTAGACAAAATAACGGCATAAAACTATATCAAATGGGTAAAAATGTTTTATAAATAGTAATAAAATCATAATTTACTATGTCATTTTCATTTTTACACAAAATAGTGCAATTTGGACTAACATACCTCCAGAATTCAAACGACGATCGTGGTAGCAATAGGAAATGGAATCGCAAGCCGTCTAGTCCAGGTAACTCTTCATCCCATCCTCTTCAAATTCAATGGTTTACAATTTTGAATTGGGCTACATTTTTTTAGTTTTTAAGGGCGTAAATTGTGTTTTTCGGTATACGCATGTTTCTACTAATATGTCACGTATACAACCAGATATATTCACTTGTGTGAACTACAAGGGGTGTATATTAGGCCATACCCATGACTGTTCTTGGATAAACCGCGTATACGTGTACAAAATGGAAAAGAATAAGTTTTAACTCAAAAATTGATTTGGTTTTTGTAGGATGGTGTTGGAGTGGAGGGAGAGAGAGCATGAGGAGGTAGATGCAGTAGTGGAAAGGGATCTAGTGGCTTAAGCGACATGAAAAAGATGTGGTCTATACAAGTTTTGGGCTCTCAAAGGAATGAGGGCCCAAGTGAGGTTATTGGAAATGCTGGTGGACTATTGGGATCCAGATAGCGAGAGATTTATCCTTGATGGTCAACCATTAAGGATCGAAGTAGAGGACATCTACTTATTGATAGGAATTTCATGCTGAGGAGAGGTCATGGACCTTAAGTCACGCAGGGCCAGAAGTGGGATGAAGATCAAAGAATACGTCGAGGTCCAGTGTGTTGTAGGGACTCCCATGGTGGGAATTCAAATCGCTCTCCGGGCTATGGGTAACCTCAGCCTAAAGATTATTGTGCTCGTGCTTACCAGGATCATAGGGTTGGCCTCATTTCATCAAGCATCGAGACTGCTTATTTTTTACGCACTTGAGTGTGCGAGACCTACCATGTACGATTGGTGTACCTCACTACTGAGCAACATGAAAGGTCAACTAAAAGAGTGCAAGCAAGGGGCAAAGAGAAACTTTGGGTTTGCCTCTATCCTTTGTAGCTTCTTTTTCGAGCGAGTCCCAAGCCTGGGACCTACAGTGGAGATCATTCCTAGAGGGCCACGCGCTCAAGCTATGGCGCAATGGGTCGAGGTCATGAGACGGTAAGGGGGAGGTAGGGTGGTGACACCCTACAACGATGATTTTTTCTTCTGGTGGGGGGAGACAAATCATAGCTCTGGATGACTATACCTATGCGGGAATTGATTTCAGAGATGATCCTGATATGTCGCTTCCACCAGGAGTCGCCTACGATGCCATAGGTAAACAATGTTCTTTATATATTTCATTTTTTGTATTTTTCTATTTTAAAAGAACAAAAATATTTTTTGGATGGTGTTTTTAAATATTAACTCAATACTTGTGTGGTTTCAGACATGGGTCCGCAACGGCCAAAGGGATTCCTACGACACAGGCAGAGGCACCAGGAAAATGAGGCAGTGGGAGGAGAGGCAGAGAGAGTCCTTCAGAACGTGCAGGGCAACCTGTCACGTTTGACACAGAGGATTGCTATGGTTCGGGTGGAGGATCTATCTGAAGCCATGCATAGGCAGGTTGTCGGTGTACCTAGAGAATGGGTACGACACATCTGAAGTTTCACCAATGTCATGGTTTTCTATCATGAGACTCATCTGGTGCCATAGGTGTAGATGTCATGGGACATGTATATCGGTTGTATATGTATTTTTTAGGGTTTTAGCCCCAATTTTGTAATATAAAACACCATATGTTTTGGAAATATAAAAAGAGGGATCTTTGGCTGTACTTATATCTTACAATGTGTACCTTGATTTAATGGTCTTCTTTGCTTTATTAATCTAACTAATGCCAATCCAAAACATAATTAGCATAGGCATCAAATACATGATTAGAACTTCTAGGAATGTGAAAATATGTAATAAAATCAAATTGTCGTTCTAAAAGATGTACTCGTAGGAATCGACAGAGTAACATTGGATCACGCACACAGTAATGATCGTTTAAGTGACCTATGACTAACTGAGAATCTGGGCACACCTCTATAAAGAGAATACCATTTGAGATAGCATCGCACAATAATTCTACAACAACGCTATATTTGGCCACATTATTCGTGGATGGCCCTAGGAATACACCACCTAAAGATACCAACAGACCCTCAGATGAGTAAATCACCCAAGCAACGGAAGCTAAGTTTCATGTATGACGACTGGCTCTATCTCCGAATCTGACGTAGACCAAAGATTCTGTTGACATGTACCAACAAAAGGGAAAACTCGATAAGCAAGCCAAAGAAACAAAAAGGGGAAAAGGTGTATATACACTAAATTTACATTAGTATACAAAGGGTTTCACCCAAGCCCAGGGCTCAAGCATAATACTTTTTTAAGTAGAGCCCATTTCTGGGCTCAACCAATTTATTCCCTTCATAATCTTCCAACTCGTAGTCTCCTTTTTCTAGAACACGTCGCACGATATAAGGACCATGCCACATGGGTTTAAACTTGCCTACCCCTAGTGGTTCTTTGGCTTGGTCATACGAGAGGACCAAGTCACCCTCAGCATATAACTGGGGACAGACAGACTTATCGTACTAAACCTGGACACACTTCTTGTTTGCCTCGATGGCCATAAAGGCATCCCGACGTTGCTCATCAAGACTCTCTATGTGTATAAGGAGTCGCTCTAAATACAAAGTGTCAGGTAGGAGCTCAACTGCCAATTTGAGAGAAGGGATTTCGCATTCAACGAGAAGTATAGACTCCACACCGTGTACTAACTAAAAAGGAGAAAAACCAGTGGCAGTATTAACCGAGGTTCGGTATGCCCAAAGTGTGAGATATAACATGATGTGCCAGTTGGAATTTCTCCGACTGACAGTTTTTTGAAAAATGGTCTTGAGAGATTTATTGACGACCTCTACATGCCCATTTTCCTAGGGGTAATAAGGAGACGAGTGATCATGTTTAAACCCCATCTTAGATGTTAGTTCTATCATCATTTCATTTTGAAAATGAATGCCATGATAAGTGACAATCTCACTTGGGATACCAAACTGGGCAATAATTTAGTTGAATACGAAAAAATCTACAGTCTTCCCATCGAATTTCATGGTAGGCATGGCTTCAGCCCACTTGGTGAAGTAGTCAACAACCACGATAATGTGTTGGTGCCCCCCAGTCGTAGTTGGGTTGCAATCAACAAAATATACTCCTCACTTAGTGAAGGGACCGATGGTAATGAATAGGTGGAGAGGGGTTGGGTGCGAGCGCATTTTTCGAGTGAACACCTGGTAGAGGTGACACTTCTTAACTGCTTCAATACAATAGTAAAATATGGCGGGCCAGAAGTAATCGGCTCACAATATTTTTTGGGTTGTCGCAAGCCCGGATAGGTGACCGCCACAGGCCCCTTTGCGGAAATCATTAAGGACTAACTCATCTTCTTCATGAGTTAAGCAATGAGGTAAGATGTTATCTACTCCTTGATGATACAAAGTGTCACCGATGATTGTATACTTTTTGGCTTGGTATCTAACACACCGTCGATCATCTCGCGAGAGATGCTGAGCGAACTTCAAGGTTTGAAGATATAAAACAATATCTCCGTACCAGGGGTCGGACGATGAGACAAGGAAAATGTGTTCATCTGTGAATGAATTGACATGAATAATATCTTATTCTAATCATGGTAAATCATATATTAACTATGCAAAAACTAGTGATTTCTTGGACTTGGCCGAAGCAAAGTCGATATCAAATTATTGTAGGATGACAATCCATTTATTATATTTTATGCCTATGATAAGTCTAGTGAGGACATATTGAAATGGATTAACATCGGCAACCAAAGTAGCTTTGCAAAGAAATACACAGTGTTGTAAACATTGGACTGTGTGGACGGCAGCCAAAGCTAACTTTTCAACGTGTGAGTAATTTTGTTCAGGACCGACTAAATTTCGACCGAGATAGTAGATGATGTGCTCGTGGAGCTCATCATCCTCCTGAACTAGAACCATACGAATGGTCTCTTCAGACGCAGAAATATACAACAAGTAATCTCTACTATAATCAGGAGATTTCAGCAGAGGGGCCGATACCAAGGCTTTCTTTAAAGCGTCAAAAGATGTTGGTTGTGGAGCCTGATTATCTTCTTGATTCAGAGGTCCTTGCTTTCAGCCGTGTTTATACCCCATGAAGTATTTACACCCCAAAAGTATGTACACTCTTCCATGCAGGGGAGTGCAGAGGGGGGATAGCCCCTCTGCGGGGTCCGGGGGGGGGTATCCCCCCGGCTGGAGGGTCTGGGGGCAAGCAGGCCCCCAGCGGGGGTTCGGGGGTGAAGCCCTCGAAGAAAAAATTGCCTTGTAAAAGTATATTGTAATTTCATTGTAAATTTGGACCGTTCATTATAAGGTCGCAAATCTAATGGTAGAGATTATGTTAGGGTTTTTTGCCCTAGAAGGAAACCCTCTTTTATGAGGGAAATGTATTGCGGCTATGGATGATGGTGAATATTGTATTCTAAGAGAGGAGACTGTGAGAGAAAGAAGAGGAAGTTAAAATGGGTTTTGTTGTAGGTTGTATCCCTTCATTTGTTGGATAATAATAAAGGAAGGACCTGGCAATTTCTCTGGTGGACGTAGCCCACACTGGGTGAACCACGTAAATCTGTGTCTCTCTTGTATTGTGTGTCTTTTGTGTTTTGTTTCTGCATTTGTTTTATTTTATTGCTCTGTGGTCCTATTTTTCTAACAACTGGTATCAGAGCGTAAGGTAACTCGCAGGAAAAAGAGGGTTCCTAGTTCGAGTGGGAGCAATGTCGGAAGATGGAAAGTTTAGGGTCGAGAAATTTAAC
Source organism: Picea engelmannii (assembly GCA_009831015.1). Lineage (NCBI taxonomy): Eukaryota > Viridiplantae > Streptophyta > Pinopsida > Pinales > Pinaceae > Picea > Picea engelmannii. Next base: position 73,060 of record ML812850.1, read on the forward strand.
GGCCAAAACTACTAGTTATGGAAGATGCAGACGGAAGACTATTTATATCAGAAGGATCTATTCCTACCATTGAGTGGAGTAGTAAAGAAGTCGACGGCCATGAAGGACGAAGAATGGGAGATTCTTGACAGAAAGGCTCTAGGAACGATATGGCTAAGTCTGGCAGCGTCGGTGGCTTTCAATATTTTGAAAGAAAAGACAATGAAGGGCTTGATGGATGCGTTTTCCAAATTGTATGAAAAACCCTCGGTGTCGAATAAGGTATTTCTAATGAAGAGATTATTTAATATGAAGATGTCAGAAGGTGGGTCTGTTGCATATCATTTAAATGAATTTAATACGGTTACTAATCAACTAAGTTCTGTAAAA
>ML812851.1:15271-51550 GCA_009831015.1 Picea engelmannii
GAGAGAGAGAGAGAGAGAGAGATTTTTCCCCATTCTTTGAGGCATATGTTATTTAGAAAGTCTAGTGATAGAGGGGCATTGGGAGGAGTATTAATGCAAGAAGGTAGGGTGATTGCCTATGCTTTGAGAAAACTTCGACCACATGAAGACAATTATGTAACATGTGATTTGAGACTTGATGCAATAGTGTATGTGTTAATGATTTGGAGACATTATTTGGTTGGAATAAAATTTGATTTCAAGCTAGATCATCATGGACTTAAACATATATTTATGCAAAGAAACTTAAATGATAGACATAGGAGATGGTCATAATTATTGAGTGAGTATGATTTTGATATATCATACATTAAGGGAATAGTAAATAGAGTAGTAGATTTCTAAGTTGTATACTACACATTTTATTTATTATTCCATTAAATAAAAATTTACGAGAAAATAATTTGCAAGTAGAAGGAAATGGTATAAGGAAGTTAAGATGGAATTACAAAATGAAGCGATGAAAATTCCTAAATATGAAGGATATACCTTGGATGATGATGGTTTATTATGATTTCATGAAAATATTTATGTGCCACCGAATCATGAGATTCAAAACCTAATTTTAAGAGAAGCTCATAGATAATTTTATATGGCTCATCCTGGAGTAAAGAAGATAAATGCATATTTGAAACCATTATTCTTTTGGAACAAAATGAAGAGAGATATAGTTAATTATGTAGCTATATTCCTCGAATGCCAATAAGTGAAGGCTAAACATAGACATCCAACATGATTATTCCAACTGCATGTGATACCATAATCAAAATGAGAAGTAATTTCGATGGATTTTATAGTAGGACTACCTATGATGACAAGGAGACATGATTGTATCTTTGTACTAGTAGACACCTTGACTAAAAGTGCACATTTTATTCTATAAAAAAATACTTATCAAGCATTATATATTGCAAGAGTTCTTATCAATGAGATAGCAATATTGCATGGAATTTCATAGAAGATAATTTCTGATAGAGGGTCAATATTTACTAGGATATTTTGGACAAGTTTTCAAGAGGCATTTGGAACACAACTTAAATTTCGATGGATAGATAGAAATAATGAATCAAATATTAGAAGATATATTTTACATGTATGTAATGGATCAACAAAATCATTGGGAATTTTTTTTAGCCCTATTATACTTTTCATATAATAACAATTATCAAAGATTGATTAAGATAGAACCATTTGAATTTTTGTATAGTAGATCATGTAGGACACCTCTCAATTGGGACAAGCTGGAGGATAAAGTCCTAGTTGGACTGAAAATAGTCTAAGAAATGGAAGAAAAAATCAATATGACTAAGGAAATATTAGAATAAGTGAAAGATAGATAGAAGAGTTATGCAGATGTGCATAGAGTTGATAGAAGTTATAAAGTTGGGGATAAGGTATTTTTGTGAGTTAGACTGCAAAAGAGATCCATTAAGTTTGAAACAGGAGCCAAGTTGTTGCTATGGTACGTGGGATCATTTAAAATTCTTGAAAGGAAATGAAAAGTTGCTTATTGTCTTGCACTACCATCATCATTAAATCATATGCATGATGTTTTTCATGTATTTGTTTTATGTCATTACATTTCAAACCTTTCTCATGTTATTGATTTGATTCAATTGCATATGTCAAATGAGGGGGCCTTAATGTTCAAAACAATCCATATACTAATAGGATAGGGAGTGAATAACTCCACACATTGAATTTTATAATAAAGTAAGTTAGATAGATATACAAACAAATGACATTTGATTTCATCTTCCCACAGGTCAAATGGCTATGCCTTTTCACCTATTACTATTCATTTTATCCTAGATTAAATATTTACAATGATATTTATAGTACAATAATGCCAAGGATTAGGTATATGACATCCCCCCCTTAATCTGAAGGGGCGTTTTTAAGTCCAACCATCTTTCCTAACTTTTGAAACTTTTCTCTTCCAAGAACTTATGAAACACTGTATCAACTGAATGGTATTGGCCTCTACATGATGTTGAATCAAATGGTATTTTATGTTTATGTGCTTGGTTCGATCATGTTATCTAATATTCTTAGCCAATTTGATTGTAGAAGTGTTGTCAATCAAAACTGGATTAGAATTTACTTGTTTCTCCTACAAATCATATAGTATATTCATGAGCCACACAATCTCTTTTGTTGCCTCTATAACAACCAAATATTCTTCCTCTATAGTGGAATCTGTAGTGATATACTATTTGTGTGATCTCCAAGAGACAACTACTGATCCAAGACTCATGGGTTATCCCGTAGTAGGAACTCCATTCTCCTTATCCCCATCAAAGTATGAATATGTGTGTCCAACTAGTCTAAATTGTTCCACCTTAGAGTATTTGATCCCAAACACTTTAGTTCCTTTCAAGTACCTTAGAACTCTCTTTGAAACACACTAATGTACTTCACAAGGTTTTTTCATGAACCTAGAAAGAATCCCAACTGCAAATGAAATATCTAGTCTACTAATAGTAAGGTAGATGAGACTCCCCACAAACTATCTATATTTAGTTGAATCCTGAAATTCAATCCATTCTTTTGATGTAAGTTTCATATTTTGTTCCATTGGAGTAGAGAGAGGATTCCAATCAACCATGCCAATTTATTTTTTAATAATTCTCCAATGTACTTCTTTTGGGAAATGAATACATGCTTTGGATTGCGAGTTACTTCAATACCCAAGTAGTAGTGAATATGTCTCATGTCTGTCATCTCAAAACCCTTCTTCAATTATTTATTTATGTATGCAATATATGCTTCATTGTTCCCTATTATTGAAAGGTAATCTAGATACACCATAATATATACAAATTTTTTTCCAACTTTATTGAAAAACAAAGTTGCATCATCAAGATTAAAATTCTTGAAATTGTTATTCAAAAAATGCTCAGTTAGATTTTCATACCATGCACGAGGTGCTTGCTTTAGGCCATAAAAATACTTGATGAGCTTACATACCTTATGCTCTTGACCCTTCATAAAAAATCCCTCTAGTTGAGACATGTAGATATTATATTTCAAATCTCCATTCAAGAAGGTTGTCTTCACATCCATGTGATGAATTTTCCACCTATTTTGTGCTTCCAAAGACAACAATGCATGGATGGTAGCCAATTTTTCTGTGGGAGAAAAAGTCTCCTCATAGTCTACACCTTATTTCTATGCATATCCTTTTTCCACATTCCTAGCTTTATGATTTTTAAGTGATCCATTTGATTTGTACTTGTTAATTTAGACCCACATGTAGCCAATTGGTTTAGTTAAAAATGGAGGATCCACCAACTTCCACGTCCCATTATTGAACAGAGAATCATACTCCTTCTACATGGATCCTTTCCACTCATCATGAGAAACATCTTCTTCAAAGGAAGTTGGCTCAAATTTAGTAGATAAATTCAATTCACAATCATATGAAACATCCATAACATTTACATCACCTAAATCTGAATTATATACACCACTTTCATATTGTCTTGTAGAACTTCTTTTTCCTATTTTTCCAACCTCATCATGATGAAAACTTTCGAGTGTTTTTAGTAGCCACTTTGGACCTTTCTGTAATGGTCCAGGTTACTCTACTAATTGAGATGGTCCTTCATTCCCATCAAGGTTTATCATTTTAGTCCTCTCAATCACATAATCCAATTGAACTCCCTATTCTGATGAAGTGGCTAGATATTATTCATGAGGGGAAGATGGAAATTCAAAATGAGATTCCAAATATTGATCCAAGATAGTGAATCTCATCATCAAACTCACGATGTCTTTACATAGGTGAATCTATCCAAATGATCAAGTTGTGTCTCAATAGTCTTGTCATTCTTAGTGGATTGCCACATCTTTGGAAAGAATGATATTTTTGTTTCCCTCATCATAAAGGAAATATTCCTTGATGGTATTTGAGCACCCCAAGAAAATGCACTTTCAACTACTTGCTCCAAGTTTATTTATTTTCTCCTTAAGAATTAAGGAATAATAGATGGAATCACAGACCTTGAGATTCATCACTGAAGGAATGTGGCCATACCACATTTCATGAGTATTATTCCCAATAACATGATATGGACTTCTATTTCTCACATATATTACACATAGAATTGAATAATCCCAAAACATCAACTTCACATTCTTGAAAAATAACATTGAATGTACTGTTGTTCCTGGTGAGGGAACAATGCTAAAGCACCCTATGGAGGTTTGGGAAATGCCTCCCTACTTTATGCCTCAAGATGGATCTTGGGATAGAGGGGGTAACCCTCAAACTGTAATAAATATTACTGTTGTGAGTCACCTCATAGACATGTATTAAATGCACACTCTAAAGTGAGATTTCAAATGATTATAAAATAAAATAAATGTTGGATAATTAATAACAGTCAAAGATAACGACTAGATCCTAATAATTCATCAAATAAGGGCCTCTCCATTGGGCACCTTTATCCAACATTGCATATTGTAACATCCCTCTCTTGCGAGCAGATGTTATTGACTTATTCTTTCAGGGAACTTGCGTGCAAGTGATCCGATTTTAGTGTATGTTGTCTGTTTCGCTTGTGGATTCTTATGATGATGTTGATGGATTCGATGTTATGTTATTAGATATCTATGTATTGAAAAATGATATTGACGAGTTTCCCCTGAGTGTGCATGACACTTGACAGATTGAGGATGTCGATGGCATCAATATAATTCCTTGGACTTTGGATCGAGTCAGGGAGTGGATTGTATTGGTTTGGGTATTGTATTTATGCATATGTGACATATGATCAGGTATATTATGATGTTGTTTATGGATCATTGACAGTGTTTTGTTGATGGATGTGGGCTGGCGATTGATTTCTAATCAGACTCACATAAGGAGTAAAGGGGCCATGCACAACAACCAAATATTGGGGGAGAGGTGTGCCAACAACCCTGTCATAGCCTACTAGCACTCCCGTCGTGGCTCAAATTGTAGGTTAATGATTACCTAGTTCGATAGATCCACGATGTTGTGAGGGAAGACTAAGACAATCACTCACAAATATTCTAAGGGGTGCACAATAAGGCATAGTCCTTATTCCTTAGAGGCCCTTAGTCTCTCACAAGGTCACCCGAATGGAGTGCTGACTCCTGGGGTTGGACAACTACCAAAACCAGTCAAAGGCGAGTGGCACCCTTGGAGCACGTAGTGCATCTTGAAGGGCACATCGTGTAATTAAAATTTGAATCAAAGGCGAGTGGCACCCTTGGAGCATGGAGTGCGTCTTGAAGGGCACGTTGCGGTATAAAATAAAACTTGAGTCAATGAACCTAGGTGCCTAGAAAACAATAATTTGTTTGGACATTGTCGGACTTACAATAATTATTAAATGGGTAATTTTTATTAATTATAAAATCTCCTTAAAAATTCTAAGCCTAGTTTAAAAATTTGAGCCTAAGTCTAAAGTGGGTAAGAAGACTAAAACTAAATTATAAATTAAATAAATGGGGGATGCAGAAAAATCAAGTTAGGAATTGAAAGAGTAAAAATTATATCTAAAGATTTAATTATATTAATGTGTGCAAGAGAATACCAAATTGCAAATTAAGATAAGAAATGAAATAAATGTAAAAATAATGTGGAAGCATAGAAAGGTATCTAGTCTGGTCTAACTAAAGAAATTTCCTAAATTAAACACAACTAAGTTTTAGAAAGGCATCAATCATTAAAAGGGAAATGGAGGAAATTAAGGGGCAACTAGGAGTGATTATAGGAGAGATTTTAGGTTGGGTGAGGGAAATTGACATTTAATTAAATTAAATTATGGATTTATTAGTGAAAATAAGGGAACAAGTGACAAGTGTATGGGGGAAATAATTCCTAATTAAATTATATATAAAAAAAATGAATTTAATGTGCAAATGGCAAGTTGTCACTAAGAAAAATTCTATAAAGGAAATGGCTGAGAGGAGGAAGGGGGATGAATGGTAGGAGTAAGGTTATACTACAAAAATTTTGATTGGTTTTACTTGTGAGAGTTGGGATACCCAACTCGAGAAATAGAGTGGTAGCTCTACCTTGCGAGGCGGGCTGGGAGTTAGACTATTCTGGTTGTTTGTGTGCATGTCCCCTTTGTGGCTTGAGGGGATAAGGGAGAAGAAGAGTACCCCTAGCATTGGATGAGAGGTACCATTGAAGTCTTCATAGTTAGCAAGCAGGGAGATGGATGGAGTGAAATCGCGGGAGAACATCTTCGAAATTCAACTTGTTGGTTATAGTATTTTCAGTGAGTTTACATTGTGTTAAGTTTTATTCGATGTAGGGTTCAAATAATTATTATTTGTTATGTTGGGTTTTACCTCCCATTTGATAGGGATTGTTAGATTTTTATTCCATGTGTTTTTCGACAAAGTTTTCTTGGTTCAAAACCCTTGACACTAGTATTAGATGCAACCCTTGAGCTGGAAAAAACTTCTTGGGAAAACCTAGGGAATAGGTGCTCGATGAATCTCTATTTACTGTTGCTTTTACTTGTTTTGCGATTTCCTTTAGGCATTTTTGGTTAGGAAAAAAAAAAGGTAACTTGATGCCTGTGAAGTTAAGCTCCGCGCCTTCATCCTTTTTGCCCAGTGCCATGGGATCTTAATATCGACGTTTTTTTGGGGAGCTGTGAGCTCTGCACCTTCTTCCTTAGCCAGGGAAATGTATCTCCTTACCTTGTGTTGAACGTAGCCATTCACCTTACCTCTGCGTGGTCCCTTGAGAAGTTGCTCGACGTTTTTACAGAGTTTACCCCTATGCTCTTCAACCTTATTTCTCTGCATTTTCTGTTTGCCCCTTCGTCAAGCATTGTTGACCTTTGCGATTTTCCTTTTCTCCCCCAACGTTTTTAATTCGTAGAATATCTGTGATTCTTCCCTTGTTCCCTCAACGATCAACCAGGAGTACCCATGCATTTTCATTTCTTTTCCTATGCATTTTATTCTCCCCATTAACCTCTGCGAATTCTGATTTCCCTCAACGATATTTCAGTAGTCACCTTTGCGAATTGATTGGTTCTATGTCATATTTTTAATAACAATAATTGATGATGACATCCACAAATTCATTCTGGTAGGAAAATTAAATGTCTCTGCATTCTCAACTTTTCTCCTCTATGATTTTGGGTGTTTTTGCCTCTGCGAATTGTTGGTTACAATATCCCTGCGAATTCCTTTGATGCTCAACGTTTGTAGGCGTTCTCCTCTGCAAAATTTTAGACTTAAGGAAGCTAGTGTGTTGGGAGGGGACGTGCTGCGTTTTCCCCTTAAAAACTCAACATTTACTTTGTTTCCACTCAATGAATTTACTTGGTTTTTACCCAACGGTTCTATCCTTTTACTCGGCGAAAGAGAATTTCGCCTTACATTTTTCCTTTGCACCTGCGTTATGTTTCCATGCCCAGTGATTTTCCCTCAACAAATTTGCCTCAACGAATTCTCTCTCAACAATTTTCCCTCAACGAATTTTCCTCAACGGATTTTCCCTTAGCGTTTTTCCCTCACCGATTTTCCCTCAGCGAATTTGCCTCAACGAATTTTCCCTCAACGAATTCTTAATGTTTTGCTCAACGATTTAGTTACGGCTATTCTCTTTGTTTTCACTTTAAACTCGCCAAGTGTTTCACCAGGAATTCACTCTGTGAATTGGGTGGTTGAGTTTCCTTAAATTGTCCATTGTGGTGGACACTTTTCTTGGGAGAGGCAAGGATCAAGTCTTGAGTTATCCCTTATTTGGAAAGGAGCTGGGTCCTTTTTTTATTTTTAAAAACTGATTTAAGTGGGGATGAATCCTTTATCTCAATTTCCTAGATGCTAACGATGCCTATTATGGATATGGATTTATTTAATCTAAAGTCCAACTTAGGTGGGAGGTGGTTATATTTATAAAACCTGGATGCCTTATGTAATCCTCAAGTAACAAGAAGGCTATTGTTCATTCGTCTCGACTGATGATAATTCTAAAATGTGAACTCTTAGGACTCTATAATTAAATGGCAACTGTCCTAAACCTTTCTGTTAGCAGTTTAACAATGATGGTTATGTTATACCCCTTGTATTACCCGAATATTCACTCGTGCTCAACCGATGTTACACTTCCCCTCGTCTTGTTCTCTTACTCATCTCCTTTCCCTATTTGATTGTTGATTTTCACCTAGTATTCTAGACATGTCGTTTACCTTATTGCAGGGGTAATTTAATGTGATGCTAATACTTGATATGTCGCCTCCCTTCTCTTTTAGCACCTATGTTTGTAATTAAATTATTGATCACTATGGACTTATTTCATGCTTATCAATGCGTTTAAAACGTTTAAGTAAATATATTTTACCTTGTCTTGAACTCCTTATAATTTCTACTTGGGATCTAGCCGATCTCACCAAATTCCAAACTTTTGGAATTAAAGATACTATGATTACATACAAATTTTCTTTTATTACATTCAATTTGAAGTAGGTATCCTTTCATGATACATAACGATGGTATTCAACCATCTCCATGAGCTAGATGCTATGATGGGCCAGTTAATTGATTGGGAGGTTATTATTGACGTTGATCACTTGTGCAAGTAGTTTTTAATGCACTTATGTTAGAAAATTATACACCTAAGGAACTGTGCTCTCGCTTTTGTGTATTCTCATTCCTTATGTGTAGTTGATCATCTAGTCTTATTGTATGCAAATTGAACATGTCCCTAAATTAATGCACGTAATTTGAATGCGTCCTTGAATTACTGTATGTAAATTGAATGCGTCCATGAATTAATGCATGTAATTTAATGCGTCCAGAACTTAATGATGATATGATGAGTTATGTAATTAGTTTATGTATGATCGATGGAGTACTTGAATTGGTTGCGCCACAAATAAATGGATAGTTACTCTTGTGCAATGCATATTTAATGTCAATGAATGATTGCGTTAATAAATTGATTGCATGCATTGAATAATGTCACACATGTTTAATTAAGTGAGATTTTTCGTGCACCATGAAATCGTTGTGGATGAATGGATGATTCAATAATTCAAATTACTCGTGCGCCATGTTTAATTGTGGATTAGGATTGATTGATTGATAAAATTGATTATCGTTGATGTTGTTGTTTTAGCTAGTTGGTCGGGACTTGATTGTGTTAGTGGGATATAGAAACCTTCTTGTTCCTCAGAACAGTCGCCAACCCTGAGACCTTAAATGGTCAAAATCAATTGGATCTCGGGCTTGAGCATTGCTTATGTGTCATGGAGGTCCTAACCTTGCAGGGTAGGTTGGGATGGTAGTATCTTTATGTCATTCTTATGTTATCTTTATGATCCTTATGTTATTGTTATGTTATCTCATGTTATCCTTGTATTATCTGATGATTATCTTATATGATGAGTTGAGCGATTAAAAGTATTGATGATTCCAGTTGATTGTGATCCGTTGATCTTGAGTCGCCATTCATGATGCCTTCGATTTTGTGTCGTTATTCAATTATGATGATGTGTTGATTATATGTCATTACTAAATATGTTGATGCGTCAATTGTGATGTTATTTGATTATGATGATGAGACACTTGTAACTCCTTTAATTCTAATGTCGTTGATTATGCACGGTTGAATTATGTGTTGACACAAATTCCTAATGTTTAGAATTTTTTTTTTTTACCTTTGTGCATTGCTTTTTCTTAGGCATAACGAAGGGTTGTTACACATATACATAAAGAGATTAAATGAAAGATGTAAAAGAAAGTCTCAAATGCTAGTGCGAAGGACATACCAATCCTTAGCACCGAGGAATGAGATATTATCGGAAATAATAAAGAGATGGGTATTCCTTATTACTTTAGATAAGAAAGAAATCATGTGCAAATGTTCAAATGATGTCGATAGTATGCAAGAAAACATATTGAAAATTTCATTGAAATCACATAGCTCATTAGTAACATAAACCCTTACACAATTTGATTTCTAATAAGTTATTTATTTATTTATTTCTAATAGGTAGCATTGTATGTTGAACTCATTGTAAAGATTAAAAAAAAACACCGTCAATTTAATACACATAAAATAACATGTATTTACTAGTTATGCTTGACAATTTTTTTAGATATAGTTGTAAAGAAGAGAGAGAAAACATCTACAAAATGATCATTATATTTGAAACAAATCATATAAATATGATAGTTACATACAAGAGAAAAGAGTTTGGATTAACTAAGGAATAATACATAAAATAAGAGAAAGGAAACATAGAATCTGCAAGGCCAGTGATGAATCTTCTGGTTGTTTTTCCAATCTGCTACAAAAAGATTGGCCCTATGTGTTATAACCCTAATTTGCACTAGACATGCTTACCTGACATCAGGCCATCTCAGATTCCTTCTTTGCCAAAACACTGCTGAACAACTCTTTAAAAAACCTCTTTTATAAGCGCCCACGTGCCCTACTCCATTACTGCATGCGTGTACACACTATCTTACCTAAAATATCCCGCGTGTACCTACAAAAGCATGAAAAAAGGAAAGTTGTCGATGGAACACACAACTTTGGGTGAGTTAACTGAAACTCCTGGCCATGCATGGCCGAGGGTTCCTCCAAATACCTAGCTTCTTCTAGCCTATAAAAGCAGGGTTAGGGGTCCCATTTGGAGGAGGAGAATCATAGTAAAGAAAATCTACCCAATTGCACATTCCCATTGTACCAACCCTTTAGCCATCCTTGTGCAAAGAGAGATATAGAGAAAAGAAGTTGGAGGACATTTGAAGAGGAGCCTAGGATCAGGTTCGCGGAGCGGTGGCCGGTGTCGACATTGTAAGTTGATTCATTAAAGTTAATAATAAAGAAATGATTTTCCCGTCCCACTATATGAGTTCTTCATAGTTTAGTGAATATATGTTTGAAACTCTAACCCATTAATTTGTAGAACAAATGCATGTAGAGTTTGTTGCTTTTTTTGTATGCAGGTCAGTCTTGGGAGGATAGCTGCTAAAAAGTGATCAAGCGTGAAGAAGGATCGACATCGAACGTCCAGAACAAGGTATGTTCGTTTAACCATGTATTTGCTTAAAAGAAATGGGGATTAGGTCTAGGACTACGGTAGAAAGTAGGATTCTTTCGGTCTTATCTGCATGCATAATATAACCCTAAATGCTAGTCCATAGGGGGATTTCCCACCAAAACATAATTGACGACCATACTGGGGAAGTCTCTAGGGTTCCTAGGAATATTTTTGGGTATTTTTAAAAGACTAGTTTTCTTTCCTATTTTTTGAAGTTTCTACAAAGTCTGAGCTAACAGAGATTCTGGTCTTCCATACCATCTATCTTTGTTTCTTTGCTTGACTGTATTTTTTTTCGAGACCTACAGAGGTACACACGGCCTGCATAAGGTCTGCACGCGTGTACTCGTGCCCTACTTTCTTACAGGACGCGTGTAAACACTATCTGAAGAAGTAACAATAGCGTGTATGATTCCAGAATTTTTTTGAGGCAATCATCCTCTTCCCTATCAGAATTAGTCATTCTCAGGGGTTTTCTGGAACTCTTTCTAGTCTTGGTTGTTTGCAGTCTATAGCTTAGGGTTCACCTCAAATTGGTTTGTTCTACGAATTTTTTTCCTTACATTGTTTTCTTTTTTCTGTTAAAGAAAGTGTCTAAGCCTTCAAGAGATCCTGGTTTTCAGTATCAGTGGTCTCTTCCTGGTTTGGATTGTCTGTTTTTATTTGTTCAAGAGTTTTAGAGATACACGCGGCCTGTATAAGGTTAGCACGCGTGTACACGCCCTCTGGCTCTACATAGCTCGCGTGCACACGTTTGTTGTTGAATTGTCAGTAGTATGCTTGTGAAGGATAGTTTTTGTTGAGGGTGAGGCAGTCATCCTTTCCCTTGACAAGAGTTATACCTCTCAGTTTTTTTGAATCTCTATCCTAGCAGTCAGTAGCTTAGGTTTGATCTCAACCATAACTTTCTTTTTTCATTTAAAAGTTTTCATCAAAATTTTCTTTAGCGTTTTTAGACAACTGTGAGAGTCCTTTTTTAAGTTGCTAGTGTGTGATTTCTTGAAGTGATTCTTTGCAATCTGCGATTAGGCCATAATTTTTTCTTGGTTTTTGACTTGTTGATATTTTTCCTTTTTGCTTTGTGAGCATTCAAATAAAAAAAATCTTTCATTTCTTTGTTTGGTTGAAAAGTGTTATTTTGCATTAGTAACCAGGGAAAAGTCATTGCTTTCATAAGTTCTTGACAATTTGCTTAGATCGTAAGTAGCTCGTAGTCGAGTGAAATCCTACTATGAGTTTTTTGTTCAAAAGATCTTAGAACAATTTTTTTTTTAAATTTGAAAAGTTGTTGAAAATTTGCGTTAAGTGAAGGTTTTTGTTTCCAACTTTCTGTTCATTTTTACTTTTGTCTTTCAAACATCACTAGTTTCACTTTCATACCCTTTGACATAAGACAAGCCATAAAATTAACACTAAATCTAAAATTCATTAGACTTTTATGTTTGTAGGGTTAACCAACTAGTTCAGGATTAGGGCCTTGGATTAGGTTGAAGAGGAAACTCTTCAAGGCCATTAAAATCAAACATTGGAGTTTGAGTTAGGGAGTGTCCAAGTCCAGTATTGTGAAATTTATCTGGGACCCCCCTCTAACACAAGGGATAAACACGAGGTCACGTGCAGAAAGGTAGCAGAGATAAACCCTCCAAAGTTGGACCAATCGTAGTGGAGAACACATATAGAGGGCTTGTCTTAGGATTCCGTCGATTTCATTTGCCACAGAGCTTCGTGGGTTTCGAATCCGTTCGAGGTCCTCAGTTGTCTTCCGGACCACTTTCTCTCGATACCCTTGACATGTTTCGAGCTCGATACCCTGCTCATTGTGGTCTACCCGACTTTCGACTGTACCCGCCTGGTGACTGTTCACGCGCTGGCAACCTAGTTGCCTATGTTTTTTAGGGACATACAGAGGTGACTGCGGGGGTATACCACGGTACCTAGGACAGACATCGGGCCACGCTTTGTAGAGTATAACTGGAGGGTGCTTCCGTGTTCAAGTTGCACTTGCACTGGTAATTTTCTCTAGTGTTGGTTGTTGTAATTGTTCTTCCAATTAATTTAGTGTTTGCTTGTCTTATCTTATAAGGAATTTTTTAGTGTGTGTTGCTTTTGAACGACTAGAATGCCCTAGAGTGTCTTTGATCTTCTCACACAGTGGAGGATCACGAGCTCCACCGGTCACGAAGGCTTCTTGGCCTGCCGCCGATTACACTGGAGCCACCCCCACCACCACTAAGGCGAAAGCTAGACCAACAAGGGTCTTTTGAAGCGATCAGGTCACAAGAAATTGTGCCCGACCAACATCCAGAGGAATCGACCATTTTAGACCTTGGAGTGAAAGATTTTGGTCTATTTGAAACCTTCACCATTGATCTTTCGACACCCACCATCATACCGGTTCATCCTTACGAGTGCCAGACAGTGTCGCACGCAACAATGGAAACAAATGTTGTTACTCCTTCTGGGAATTCTTCAATTCCCACTACGGTTGTTACCACAGGAGAGTTTCCACCTCCTAACCCACCGTCACCGGTCCGAGCCACCATGGTCTCAACCGCCTCTACATTGCACAGTGGTCCGATCTCATTTCTGGTGGCAGCCACAACCCCTTTCACACCAAGTGCGACAGGCCCTCCGTTCTCATACGGGATGCCTAGTTCAGGTACAAGTCCTGTACTTTCCTACTCCACTTTACAGAATTCAGGTCTGGGGGTAGGGAGCTCTAATGCTCCTCTGCAAGGCCACATGGGGGGAACTTCGGCTCGCTTCAACCTTTCCCTTATGGAGGAGGTCATATACCTCCTTCGTCCCCTTCGCTCGGTGGCACACACTAGCCATCCGTCGAGCCGCCTGCACACCATAGTTTATTTGGAGCAGGGAGTCAAGGACCACCTTCACATAATATGTCGATAGGTCCAACACCATTTTCTTTGTTCGGTGTGTTTGGTAACAATGCCTTCTCGTGAGATGCTTTCCCAACTGGGGGAAATCCTGGTCTCAGACAATCTATTCCTATGCAGGGTACTATTCCTGCACAGGGGGCACACCCATGACCTTCTTCCGCATTAGGGCCTTGGAATTATTGGTAGGGATTTGTTCCCTCATCAAGAATGTCGATCTGGGGTAATTCTTTTCATAATCAATGGAACCCCAGACAAAGTGCTATGCCTATCCCCATGGGACCGACATGGGGCAACCCTTCCCAAAGTCCTTCAAATGTACTGCATGCCCAACCATCTATGTCCTATTTTGGGAATCAACCGATGATGTCTCCTCACATGAAAAATACATATGCTGGCCATGGCCATGGTTTTTACCAGAATTCGGGCCAACAGTCAAACTTTTCCTGGCAACCTGGTGCCAGTCAAACTCCCGACCCCTTTTTCCTAGGTTATCACCAACAACCCAAACTACCCTTCCTAGCAACTTTGCATTTGTTAGACTTGGAAAGGTTGTTGAATGACCCTATTTGTCATGATCCGCGTTGGCCTCCTATGCCGACGAAGTTGCCTTCGGACATCCCAAAAGTTTGAAGCCAAGCCTAACGAAGATCCAGGAGATCATGTGACTACCTTGCATCTTTGGTGCTCATCTAACTCGTTGAAAGACGACTTTGTACAGTTGCGATTGTTTCAACGTACTCTCATTGGGAGTGCCGTGAAATGGTACATTGAGCTCGATCGCTCAAGATACTCTTCCTTCGGCGAACTGGTGATGGATTTCCTAAACCATTTCCAGTTACCTATGAGATACGACACTGGCACCGAATTGATGGCCAATTTCTCACAAAAAAAAGCGGACCATATCTCTGATCACATCCAAGAATGGAGATGCCGAAAGAGTTTAATTAAGGTACCAGTCCCACCAACATTCCTACTTGAGTGGTTCCTTAATTCTTTGGTCCCATAGTTATCCAAAGACGTCGTGACATAGAGAGTATTTTCCGAAGAAGATGCCATCATGAGAGATCAACAACTTGAGCTAATCTATTCTCAGTCTGGTTTATTATACGAGATCTTGCCAGATGCACCACGCTCAATACTTGATAAAACTAGACAGAGAGCTGGACCACATGCCGATGGTATTGTTGGTTTAGCACAAACAAATCTCGCTGAGCAATTGACAAAACAGTTGCAACAGTTGTCTATACAACACATAGCGGCCATCCAAACTACTGCTTTGGCTTCTCCCCCTACCAAAACATCGGATGTACACACAGTGAAATCGGCTAATTCAAAGGCCACCTAACAACCTGAAGGAAAGAAAAAACAACAAAATAAGGGTAAGGGGTATAAAAAACCTACCGATAATGCTGGCGGGGACAACACTGAGAAACATAAGGCGAGGTATCCATGCAACTTGTGCGTGGAAGACCACCCGACCCATCTATGTCCTCAGCTTGCAGAAGCCCAAAAGTTCGTGACGCAGCAACAACCTGCTGTGTTAACCAACCCATTTCAACATGGGAAAAATCTAACCCAAGCCTCTGCAAGCACGGAAGGGGGCAGCCAAGGACCCTCTCCATCTTCGAACAACCCTGCATCCGTGAATGTATATATGGTGAAGGGTGATGCTTTTATATCAACTAGAGCGCATGACTATAGTAAACCAAGCACTTTTGAGAAGGGTAAAGAAGCTGAACTCCCATCTCTTCCTCTACAGATTGAGAAGACGTTGGGAGAAACAATGACACGCATCCCCAAAGGCGCATTCAAAAAATCTTCTCACAACCCAAACATAAGGGCCGCCCAAAACTATTCTGTGGTGGAAGATTTATCACAAACCCCTTGTGCGATGTCCGCTTTGGAGGTCCTCCAAAGCTGCCCTTCCCAGAGGAAATACTTGTTATCCTCTTTAGGATCTACTGAGACTTGTAATCTGGGTACAATCATGCTGGATACAACCGACTTAAAACCTTGTCTGCCTTACCACGTAGCGTTTCAGATAGTAGTGGCTTATCCCATGAATTTTTTTACTTGGAATATCTTTCGCACGGTGGTTGATGAGGGCGCCTCGACATGCATTATGTCGTTGGCATGTTGGAAGGCCATTGGCCAACCCATTTTGTCTTCATCACCTACTCTCCTCACTACTTTCAACGGTCGTTCGTTCCGACCACATGGCATCATTCCCTCTTTCCCCGTGCAGTTAGGAGGGAAGACTATGTGTGTCGAGGTAGAAGTAGTCGACGTGCCCCTCGAATATAACCTCTTGTTAGGAAGGAGTTGGACTTATGCCATGTAAGCAGTGTTTGCTACAATTTTCTGGGTCTTGTTGTTTCCACATGAGGACCGGATTGTGACCATTGATCAATTGTCTTTCTCCAGATCTGACCCTTCATTGGGGGTGTCCGTGGTCCCAATGATTGATAATCCTCAACCAGGCGTAGTCAATGTAGGGGTTGGTTTGTGCCCATATTTGATGGGTACCTTCGATTACCCGCCCCCTCAAGGTGATGCCAAGTTCATAACTGACCACCACAAGGTTGAGATTTTCCAAGTTTTGTCATTTCACATGACTTACTTCACCGATCCGTGGATACTTCCTTCCCCATCGACCACAATGGAGGGGACATGGCATCCATGCATGTCCATGCCCTTGTCCGCAGATGAAGTAGCGTACTCTTTAGTCCAGCAAGCTTCAACCAACCCAGATCCAACTCCTGCATAAGAGTTTGATCCGCTTCTCGAGTCTATTTGGGCTCAAGGTTCTCTCGCTAACATCGATTCGTTAGACTTAGTCTTTCCCTCTGACGAAATAGTAATTGAAGAAATGACTAGTCCGGACAAACCCTGGGATGATCTTCATCACAGATCATACTTCCTCCTAGAGTTAAGTAGAATTGAGGTCGGAGAATTAACCTTGACTATGACTAGAGATAGGTCTTGTCCTATTAATCCCTTAGCTACACACGAGGTCTATGCTGAGGGTAATATGGAAACCATCGATGAAACCATACCGATCAATATCTCCAGAACCCATGGCATCGTAGACAATGTTTTCATCGAAGCATACTTCTCCCCCGAGAAGATACCCGACATTCACCCACAAAGTGTCGATCATGAGCTAACTTTTTTGTTTTTCAAGCTAGCTTTGAGATCCGAAAGCAACATCCGACGACACTGTATTTATGCTTTTTGGTCTCGTCCGGATTAACTGAGAAAAGTAACCTCTACAGGTGTTCTTTTAAGCCCTTTTTAGACCCTCTAAACATGAAAAGATTGTCGAGCGATCTTGTGGCATTTCACGCTCATTAAACTGAAATTTGAAGTCATGTCTGTCCGGCGGTAGTTTACCCCTTTTTCGGTCCAGACGATCAACTGTACGAACAAAGGTATACTCCATCGAACTTCAGTTCTCTAGAAGAGTACCCTCAGGTATAATTTTACCCCTTTTTTCGGGCCTGAGGGAATAAACTTGCGAAAAAGGAACCCCCTCAGAGTCCATAGTTAAGCTCTTTTCAGACTCCCTAAAATTGAAAAGATCGCCGAGTGACCTTATTCTTTCACACTCGTTAAACGGGTCCAGAAGAACATTCTTGATGGAGTCCATAGTTAATCTTTTTTCAGACTCCTTAAAAATGAAAAAATGGCTGAGTGATCTTGTCCTTATCACACTCATTAAAATGGTTTTGAATAGACATCTTGTCGGTGCTAGTTTACCCCTTTTTCGAACCGACTACACTATCTTTGAAAAAGGTACCCCAATGGAGTCTCCTTTTACGTTTTTTCAGATTCTCAAAATATGAAAAACCGCCGAGCTTACCTTCTCTGGGATTGTTAAACTTACATCGAAGGATGTTATCATTGTGTGTTTTGTTAATCGCATTTGCATATCCGCGTCTTTGGCCTAATGCTGGCTCCATGTTGCTCTCAACTGAACCATCTGAAGCATGCCTTATACGTAAGCCCTGTATCATTTTGCATGTGCATCTTGACACCTTTGGCCCCTGGAGGATTTTTCCCGAGCGTCCTTTTCTTGCATATGTATCTTTTCCCTGAACATCCCTGTGTTCCGTGCACTTGGAACTAATATGTTTGCGACACTCGATTCTCCTTTGTAACATAACATTATTTTATTCTTTTTCCAAAATTATTGAAAAAGACAAAAAAATCAAATATACCCCAAAAAGAGGAAGGGAAAAGTATTTTCTTTATTGGCAGCATAATGAGTCACAATTGGATAAATCACATCTGTCCGTTTGTTCATCAAACCCTGGGATTTAATATGACCTTAGGAAGCTTTTCTCACTACATAGAGTTGTGTCATCCTCCATTTGGTTATTCTTCCAAACATATGGAGAGTTTGCGTTGCCTCCTGCCTCGTAAACTTATGTTAATGACATGCTACTTGAGTCTCGTCATTTGTCATGCTATTGTCCAAGGGAAGTTTTGTCACCAAGCCTAAGTCGACCCCTCTGTAGTTTGTCTCTTGCCCTAATACCCGACCATCCTGAATGTCCAATCAAGTCTTTGTTCGAAATCAATGAAGCCTTCAGTCTGATCATCAAGATTATCTAGTCCATGACCGATGAGCCGTCGAAGACCTCTGGTTAGTGTAGTCGTACACTCATATTACACTCTTACCTTGAGTTTTGAAGATTTTGAAGTTGTTTCTTGAGCTCTGAAGACCTCATCTCCAACCATTAGGCCGTATCAACTTCTAGAAGATGGATACTCTATATGTATATCTTTTTGATTTCGAGATGTAGCTCCACTATGTATTGTTCGTGGCTACATTTTATATAGTTATTTGACATGGAGCTACAGTGTATTTGATTGGTAGCCATGATTCTATTTTATCCCGAGCATGGGTATGCCCGCCTCAGTGAGACATTTGTTATTTTGCAAATGGCACCTCCCGGTTCTTGGGCTCACCTATTCGGCACATCAGTAAAGATTGGTAATGTATTTCGGCCATCAGATGCTCTTCTGACCTCATACATTAGGGGGCATCTGTTATAACCCTAATTTGCACCAGACATGCTTACCTGACATTAGGCCATCTCAGATTCCTTCTTTGCCAAAACACTACTGAACAACTCTTTAAAAAACCTCTTTTATAAGGGCCCACACAACCTACTCCATTACTGCACGCATGTACATGCTAGCTGACCTAAAAAAACCTGCGTGTACCTACAAAAGCATGAAAAAAGGAAAGTTTTCGATGGAACACACAACTTTGGGTGAGTTAACTGAAACTCCTGGCCATGCATGGCCGAGGGTTTGTCCAAATACCTAGCTTCTTCTAGCCTATAAAAGAAGGGTTAGGGGTCCCCTTTGGAGGAGGAGAATAATAGTAAAGAAACTCTACCCAATTACACATTCCCATTGTCCCAACCCTTTAGCCATCCTTGTGCAAAGAGAGACACAAAGAAAAGAAGTTGGAGGACATTTGAAGAGGATCCCAAGATCAAGTTCGCGGAGCGGTGGCTTGTCTCGACATTGTAAGTTTAGTCATTAAAGTTAATAATAAAGAAATTCTTTTCTCGTCCCACTATATGAGTTCTTCATAGTTTAGTGAATATATGTTTGAATCTCTAACCCATTAATCTGTAGAAAAAATGCATGTAGAGTTTGTTTCTTGTTTTGTACGCAGGACAGTCTTGGGAGGATAGTTGCTAATAAGCGATCAAGTGTGAAGAAGGATTGACATAGAACGTATGGAACAAGGTATGTTCGTTTAACCATGTATTTGCTTAAAAGAAATGGGGATTAGGTCTGGGATGGTGGTAGAAAGTAGGATTCTTTCGGTCTTATTTGCATGCATACTATAACCCTAAATGCTAGTCCGTAGGGGGATTTCCCACCACAACACTATGGGATTTGAGCACCTCGGCCTCTCTGCTGCAAAAATTTCCCAACCCTTGTAAATTCCCCAATACTGTTGTTGGCACCAGGCCAAAGTGGAAAGAAGGACGATCATGGGAAAGAAAGAGTGCAGAAAATTGAAGTGACAACTGGAAAAATATCAGCACGAGCGAATGCAAGAAAGCGTGCATAAAGGAAAGCGACAACTAGAGGAAGAACAATACACGCATGGGAGAAAAACCTAGCGTAAGAAGGGTTAGGGTTTTGGTAATATTCTGTAAGTAGCTAAAAAGCCCGAAATGTATAAGTATAGATACGAAAGTATCATATAGGGTGTGGTTATTGCTGTTGTTGTTATCATTGTTGAGTTTATGCTAGTTTTTATGAGGATTACGATTGTCATTGTGTGATTGTTCCGAGTATTGCTGCCGATGATGCGGGAAGGATTTTGAGTTGTATGAACCGAGTTTTGTAAGCTGTTGAGCAAGAATAGATAGGAGGGAAGGTAGATCTGAGGATTAGACCACAGGTTGTAGAGCTTGGTGTGATCTAGTTCACCTCACATAGATCTTACCCACCTTTGTGGACCACTGTGAGCATGCGGTGCAAGGAAATCAAGAACCACCATAATAAAAGAGCCAAGAGCCAGATCTTTGTGGACGTATCCCAGGAGGGGTGAACCATGATAATCTCTGTGTAATGTGTTGAATGTCTACATATCTTTAACTGATTTCAGCAATAGATGATTATAATTGATGAATAACCAAATTCATTACTAGAGTCTGTTTATATTTTGAGTTATATGCATGCGATTCCTAGGAACAAGTAGATTACAGTAACGGTTCGTAGAACATGACCGTAATCAAGAAACCCTTTATCCCCTACTCTGTCCCAGGCTATAAACACCTCAGTCTTACAGTCAACCATATATAGCTATCTCGGGTGAGACTGCGTAGTACCTTACGGGCGCTGCGTTGCCTTTTGGTTTACCAGGAGGGCCAATAGTTAGAGGCTTTGTTGGAATCCTGAATGACATGAACCCTGGGTCAATAACTCAGATAAAAGATACCAACAAATGGTTTTGTTTCTGAGTTAAGAGGAACAAGATAGGACTGAGTAGATGAGATAGAGTGTATAAGAACCATCGAAGAAGAAATGATCCGTTAGAAGGGAATGTGGAGACCTTGGAGCCCCATGAGAGAAGAAATCGAGGGTTGGTTGAGCACTAAGGAGATAGAATTTGCACACAAAGACAATAGAAACCCTAGAATCACACCACGTAGATACCTGGATAAATACGTGTTTACGGATTTACACGAAATCTTGTTCTGTGATTTTCCGCATCTACTACAGGAGTGGATCTTAAGATTAATGGATAATCACCTGACGAACTGGATTCAACAGCTAGATTGGAATCTAGGACAGATTCAACAACTGGAGAAGGTGAACAATAAATTCACCCACGCAATATACTTTTGGTTTGACACTATTGTGGCAGTATTCATCACAGAGTTTTTGGTAGACACAACAAAGTCATACAGTGCAACTGAGCAAGAATTTCTATGAGGACCCAGAGGAAGGTATATCTGATTCCTGTATACTTCTATCAAGACACTGCTTTATAACAAAGGTGTAATGACAATGGAATCAGACAGTTAGACTTCCCTGTGCGCATGGGGAAAGGGGGGAAGCACTGATAGAGAAAGGAGGAATGGAAGGAGGGAAGGATAAAGAGAAGAAGGAAGAGGAACCCTTGGACCTGATCTCGATGGATGACGACCAGCTCAAGTGGATCTTGGCGTCATCAGGAACGAAGCATAGCAGAGAACCCTACCAATATAAGATACACACCAAGAAGATAGCCATAGCTGAAAGGGAGGGGTTGGAAAGCAATGAGGAGGAGGTAGAGGATCTCCGGGCTGTGGAGCAGATTGAGGAAATCCTGCGCGCCACCTACGAGAGGAAAACTAGAGGCCCAAGAATGGGAGACGAAGACAACCAGCCCTTTCAGGTCAATGTCAATGTGGAACCCATAAACCCATGCATGAACAATACACCACAGAGAACACCACTGTTTAGGCAACCAAAGTTCGGAGGAAGTCCAACAGTGGGAAGTACATCTACACAAGGAGCGACATTTGGAGGATCCAATTCAGGTAATCTTAGTCAAGTATCCAAACCGCTTGGAGGAGACAGTAGTTTAGTACTCAGAATGGTAGGACACGGCTATACTATCATATTACCGTAGTTTCGAGGATGAGCAACAGAAGACCCTGAGAAGCATCTATTCATTTGTGCCAAGATCTAGGAAGCAAAGAAGATCACTGATGACAACACCAAACTCGCACAACTAGCAATCACGCTAAGAGACCACGCACTAGACTGGTACATGAGTCTAGACACGAATAGTGCTCCAGGGACGACAATGACACTGGACAAAATTAAGAAACTATTAATCAATGAGTTCTAGAAGCCGAGCTCAGAGGATTAGTATATGAACGAGATGATTGAAATAAGACAGAAACTAGGAGAATCGGTATGGGATATTGATCAAAGGTTCAAGCAACTAAAAGGGAAGTTAAAATACCTCATGACCGAGATGCAACATTGACACCTGTTTATAAACTCACTACTCCCACACTTAAAATACCCACTACGACAACAGAAGTTTCAGACACAAGCATAGGCTTTGCAGGTAGCCTTGCAATTGGAAGAGAATCACTATCAGCAGATGGACCCGGCTATCGAAGAACTAAAAGAGGATCTGAAGAAATTAACATTTCAACAGAACCAAAATAAGAACAAGGACAAACGAGAAGCTGTGTGGTGTACCACACGCAGGACAGAAGGACACCACAAAAATGAATGTCCGACGTTTGCGCAGTATATGGCAACAGGGATGCCAAACCCACTGCCACAGGGGGGATTATGATGTGAAATCTACAAGAAACTAGGTCATGACCCTTACAATTGCACGATGATGAAAAAATACCAAACAGTCCCAATGAACTCATATTGCACTTTTTGCAAGTCAGTCGGCCACAATGACAAAGATTGCAGAACTATGGAGCTGATGCGGGAAAGAACCTTAGATGCCTACAGGGTACATGCAAAAATGATGAATGGGCAGGAAACACCACTGTTCAATCAAGCCCCAACACCATACAACACTGTGCAACAACAATATAATACTGCACAACAACCCTATAATAACGCATAGCCGCAGTACAACCCAACACAACCCTAGTACAATACCGCAAAGTATAATTAGGGACCACAATATAACACGCCACAAGGTGATCAAGCAGCCTATAGAGGAGAAGGACGAGCCACATGAGGTTTCGAACGTGGGAGAGGACCAGTCACATGTCACAATTTCCAGCAACCAGGACATTATGCACGAGAATGTCCACTACCACCAATGACCTATATGTATTGTTGTGCTTCGGACCACAGTACAGAGGAATGTCTGACACTACTCGTAAAGATCCAGGAAAAAAGGAACCAAAATAACTAGAATGTTCAGTGGATTTCAGCCTAAGTAAGGGATGACAGACGAAACATCAACATAGTCACTCGAGGAGGAACAAAAACAAAAAATGACGCAGTTCGACATGACCCAGCGCAGAACCAATGGGTAAGGAAGAACCCTGACCCCAAGAAGTAGTTCAACGTGCAAAAGGAAAATGAGATCTTTACAGAAGCTCATCAAGAATTCCATAAGGAGGACATAGCGCTAACTGCACAACAGAACAAGGAAGCCCCAAAATATGACATGCCACCATCACTGGACCATACCAACATAATACAACCTAAGGAACAAGTAATTACTCTCAAAGACCTTTTGCAATCATGCATCAAAATGTTAGGTGATCCCTCATCTATCAAAGTATTGCAAAAAATCCTAGAGAAATGTAGCGGCGAGACGGAACATAAGCCATAACTGAAAACTGTCAACCACCTACACACAAGAAGAAGAAAAAGTAGAGAATTTAGAATTAATGCTAACATTGGGGATTTCAACATGGGAGATATTATACTAGATCTAGGATCCGAGGTGAATGTACTACCAAAACGCACATGACAATGCATGGGAGAACTTACATTGGGATACTCAATTGTTCAATTAAAGCTAGCGAATCAACATAGAGTCCTACCAATAGGTAGACTAAAAGGAGTAACCGTAGATCTGGATGGCGTGCGCACTAAGGAAGACTTTGAAGTCATAGAAATAGTAGACGATACAACACCTTACCCAACGCTACTTGGACTGGATTGGGTGTTTGAAAATCAAGCCATAATTAACTCGAAGACCAGAAAAATGACATTTGAGTCGGGAGACTACAGGGTTATAGCTCCACTCGATCCATCAGAAGGCGAGAGATTCATCGAACCCACTTGTCTGGATCTAGATGAAATCGACCAGTTGTACATAACAACTGCAAGTGATGCAGACTATATAAACCCAACTGTAGACAGGATACTTAGTTGGCAGAGCATTACTTCATGCACAACGAACTCAGACACTGGGTTAGAAAACTGGCAGCAAAGACTACACGAAGTATCCACAAGAAGGTGTGCAAGAATAGACCACGCAATCAGATGGCTTGGCATAGAAATTAGAGAACCACCCAGTTTTCATGGATAAATGATCTGGAAACTTTCTTGACACAATACGAAGATGGAGTATTAGAGCACCAAAGACTATTAGCACTAGATTTAGCACTAAAGGCTACACCTACAATATGGTGGGGTGCACACAAAGATACTATCACATATTGGTACCAATGCAAACGATTACTGGGCATAAGGTTCAACGTAGAACAGATATGGAACAACCGACAAAAATATGATGGACTAGGAATACCGGCAGAACACTTGGAGGCATGTAAAACACTATGAAAAATGACACCACCAGAAGAATGGCCTCACCACTTCATTCATACTTTAGAAGGCATACCAGTGAATTGGTATATAGACCAGGAATTGCGAAAAGGAACCAAGACATGGGAGCTACTCCAACATAAATTTACAGTCACTTTCTCATTCGAGCATGAGAACCCCAATGTAGACACGGCCTTGAAACGGATCAGAGATGTCATATTCATCACAAAACCAGAAGTGGAATTTATCACAGAGGTACAACAACAGAATAAGCAGACAGTCAAGGAACTGATGTCATGCTACCATGTACAGGAAGAAGCACCAAATGAAGATGATCCACACGATATTTAGATCGAAGAAGTCGAAGGCGAGAGAAATGTGGAAGGACCACCATTAGAATCATAGGTCATCTCTGTGCCAATTAAGATCAAGAAGGTTAACATAGGGACTGTCGAGCATCCTAAAATGGACAACATTGGAGATTATTGGGATGAACAGACACTAGAAAGAATCACATAACTGTTGCGCGAATACAATGACCTTTTTCCCACGACCTTTACAGAGATGAAAGGAATAGCCATAGAATTAGGAGAAATGAAGATACCACTCAGACCTGAGGCAAGACCCATTAAAAAACAACCATATAGACTGAACCCCATCTACAAATAGAAAATTAAAGACGAGATTGACAGGATGCTCGAGGCCGACATCATCGAACTAGTCGAAGAATCAGAATGGATAAGCTCGATGGCAGTGCAAGAAAAGAAACAAGGAAGAGGGATCAGGATATGCGTTGAGTTGAGGAAGTTGAATTATGCATGCTTACACGACCCATTCCCCACACCATTCATGGACGAAGTACTCGAGAACGTAGGAGGACACGAAACCTATTCATTCATAGATGGATTCTCAGGATATCATCAGATTAAGATAGCACAAGAGGATATACACAAGACCACATTTGCGACAGAATGGGGATAGTATCAGTACAGAGTCATGCCATTTGGATTGAAGAATTCACCTGCGATATTATCCAGAGTGGTCATCGCATCATTTAAGGAATTCATCCACCAATTTCTCGAAGTATACCTGGATGATTGGATGGTTTACATCCTATTAAAAAACCATGTGGAAGTTTTATGCCTGATATTAGAACGATGCAAATAGTGCTAGATATCACTAAATATCAAGAAATGCATATTTGGAACACCATTGGGGATACTACTGGGACACATAGTATGTAAACATGGTTTACTAGTGGATCCGACCAAAATTGCAGTCATTTTTAACCTACCAGCACCAAAAAAAGTCCGCCAACTAAGAGAAACGTTAGGACATACAGGATATTACAGGAAGTTCATCAAAGGCTACGCGCAGATTATAGTGCCTATGGAAAAACTGTTAAGGAAGGATACCAAGCATCAATGGAATGGTGAGTGCCAACATGGTCTGGATACCCTGAAGAAAAAGATGGTTATCACACCAATATTGGTATTTCCAGACAGGGAAAAGACATTCCATGTACATGTAGATGCATTAACAATAGCACTTGGAGCTATCTTAGCGCAACCAGGAGCAGGAGACTTGGATCACCGGATAACGTTTGCAAGTAGGAAATTATCAGACTCATAACAGAATTATAACACGACGGAAAGATAAGGCCTAGCTATAGTTTACGCACTATATAAATATAGACATTACCTATTGGGAAAACAATTTAAGATGTTCACAGATCAATCAGCCTTGAAATACCTAGTTAATAAGCCAATGTTGGGGGGGAGAATCTGTCGATGGTTACTGTTATTTCAAGAATTTGACTTCGAGCTAATAGTCAAACCAGGGAAACTGAATGCAGGGCTTGACCACCTATCGAGGGTCACAAATGGAGAGGAACCAACGAATTTGGTCACAAATGGAAAGGAACCAACGAATTTGGAAGACAACTTTCCAGATGCAAAACTCTTCTCAGCACAGATTGCTAACGATTACTTCGCAGACGTCATCCAATACTTGAGCACAGGTACTGCGCCACAAGGATATACCACTGCCCAGAAGAAGAACCTGGTAGTCTACATAGCCGACTATCAACTGTTAGCGGGGCATCTATACAAAATGGGTGCAGATAACATCTTACGAAGATACGTACTAGACCACGAACAACCGAGAATTTTAGTGGAAGCCCGCAAAGGAATAGCAGGAGGGCACTACGCAGGAAAAGCTACCATGCAGAAGGTACTACGCGCAAGATTATGGTGGCCAACGATACATAGAGACTCGAAAGAATATTGTCAGCAATGTGATGTCTATCAACAGATCGACAAACCCAATAGAAGGGACGAGATGCCACTACGACCACAAGTGACACTTCAGGCATTCGAAAAATGGGCAATAGACTTTGTGGGACCCATTAACCCACTCACCAAGAGAACAGGGGCAAGATATATTATCACCGTGACTGAATATTTAACAAGATGGGTGAAAGCCGCACCAGTAAAAGATTGCAGCGCCGAAACAACTGCCCACTTTATTTTCGTACAGGTTTACTAGATTTGGGTGCCCAAGAATTTTGATGAGCGATCAAGGAATGCACTTCATCAACAACACCATGCGAGTGATGCTCGAAGAGTTCGAAGTTCATCACCAAAAAAGCACACTGTATCACCCACAGGCTAATGGCACAGTAGAAGCCTTCAACAAAATTCTAGAGTACGCACTGACGAAGATATGCAACATCAATAGGGACGATTGGGATCTCAAGGTACCAACAGTACTATGGGTGTATAGAACCACATGCAAAAAGTTGACAGGTCACACACTATTCAAACTGGTCTATGATCAAGAAGCAGTAGTGCCGTTAGAATTTATAATACCTAGTCTACTTGTAGCAGCTATCACACAAATGACAGAATGAGGCACAGTCCAGGAACTACTGGATCAATTACTATTAATGGAGGAAGACCAAATCTTGGTAGGATTCCACCAACAAGTACAGAAAGTGAGAGACAAAGCGTGGTACAACTTCCACATCAAGAGAAAGATGTTCAAGGAATAAGATCTAGTATTTCTCTACGACAGTAAAGCGTTGCAGCACCCAGGGAAGCTAAGGATGCATTGGCTAGGACCATATGAGGTAAAATCTATCACAGACAAAGGAGTTGTACAGTTGAAAGATCTAGCAGGCGCAGAATTGAGAGGAATGATCAATGGGAGACGACTGAAGCTATACAAGGATAGTTGACTACCCACTGCGTAGTACACCGCATAGTAAAAAAAAAATACCAGCGCGCATCACAATGGAAAAGTCGCATACGCAACAAAAAACCAGTGAGGGAAAATACAATGGTCATATCGAAAAGGGAAATAAGCGGGAAAAGGAAAGTTATTAAAAGCACACTGATAGGACAACATGCGACAGAATTAAAGCAAGGAAAGGATGGATGGGATGTTGCCGACAAAGTAGCCATAAGGGCAGGTACGAAACCACCGCAGATGCATTAAACCCACACTTATGGTACATTAATTGCACAAGGTAGGAAGCATCCTCAACAAGCTTCATGGCACATCGATACAACACACGAGCACATAAACAGTTAGTCTATTTGCACAAGAAGAACAAAGAAATAGAAAGAGTAGCCTGAATACACAGAGCGAGATCACAGAGCTTATCCGAGCTATTTGAACCAAACAAACGACTGCCCGACACTAGTATGCCACCACCAAAGCTCACAGAACCAAGCCAGACAATCAGACCTACTAGGGTTCAAACTAGGTCACGAGGGATACGGGAAGAGAACGACCAACAGTCACTGGAGATCATCGATATTGATGAAATCCTATCACCGGAGGACATTCCATTCGAATCAACACCAATCCAGGAAGAGATCCCACAACCCCAAGCGAAAACCAAGAAAGAGGACACGCCAGAAGTAGCGCAGGAGCCTCAAAATGAAGCAGTAGGAACTCATCAGGAAGGACAGCCAGAAAACACCGAAGCAACCATGGAAATAAAAGGAAGCACACAGAACCTGAAAGTAGAGGTCCAACCAAATGTTCCATAAATACACATCCCATAATTTGCTTTTTTCGGTCGAGCTAACTAGTGAAATGGGCAAGGCTTGGGAAGAATGGATGGAAAAGAAGCAACCGGGAGTTGCTGGAACTTCGAACCAACCAACACAGCATAAAAACATGATTCAGATATCGAGCTCGCCTCAAAAGAAACCAACTGCAAATATTGTGCTACCTCGCACACCAGAAGAAATATAGGTGGACTCGCAGCTATTGGGTCACGTCGGAAAGATCAAATTTTCTGACCATGACGTAGCGGATGAAAGAAAATACCCAGAGATTGTACCACAAGTATTTACGGAGACAATAGTCGTGAACCCTCTCAGAGGAACTATCCCTAAGCCACACCAGTGGGCAACTAGACTGGACATAATTGAAATCTTAGGATTGCTGAAGATACCACACTTTGGCAGAGGCCAATATGTGACAACATGCATCAAGCAACTGTTAGCAGTTACGCATGCAGGGGATGTATGGCTGGACAAACCCATCCTCGTAACTCTTGAATTTATTGCGCAGATTACAGGACTACTCATCTGGGGTATGGATCCCGCGTTGATACTGGACAACAAGTCCAAGGAAAAAGCATTGGCAGAAGAAATGAAGAAGAAATATGGCATCGACAGGGGAACGAGAGGCATTATAATCAAGCGAATTAACGATGCTGCAACACAACTGGGAGAAAATATCTTAGCCTGCAAACTTCTAAGAAAATTCCGGAAAGATGAAGTATCGGCAGGAGTCATCATAGCTGCAGCTCAGTGTGCGGGAGGGACCTTCATGAGCTGGGCACCATAATTGTCAAAATTGTTCCAAATAGACTGTAAAGATGTGCAAGAAGAAGGTACATAATTTCATTATTCATGGTTGATTACTCTCATCTCTTTCGTGGGATGGAAAGAACCAGACCACGTCACCTTCTATACCACACCACAGCCAGGAGGAGCGAGATATCACATCCTGAAATCTGCGCCACTGGCCAAGCATAAGAAGGAAAATGGGATTATATTGGAAGCTTACCTATGAGAAATACAGGAAGCAATCAACTGAGCATGGAGAATAACACCAGAGGCTGTTGTGCGATTCGGGGGCATCGCCAATTTCTGGGCTAGGAGACAAGCCATGTGGATACAACCAAAACAACACCCACATAAATAGTGGCTACATATGCGCTACTGTATCACCGAGGGAGACATTGACATGATCATCCAAGAGTGGCCGGATGAATGGAAAATCCCAACTATACCCAGTATAGTACTGAGACAAATAGCAGAAGGAGGGGCTCCGCAGGCGGAAACATAGCCTCCACAAGTCCCAGTACCCAAGAAACTAAGAACGGGCCAAATCAAGTCGACTTAGACAGAGGGCGGCTCAAAGCAGCCAGGGACCCAGAAGGGGAGAACAAAAACCACTCAGCTGACCAATGAACAACAAAACCCAGCTGACGAAGCACAGGAAACCGTGATGAACCTCATCCCACAGAAACCAGGGGGAACCAAGAGACCAGCAATACAAGAAACAGGTGTGCACAAGAAATCAAAGGCACAACAATCACCACCAAAATACACAATCACAGAGGACGATGGCGAGATTATTTCCAGGATGGTCCAGGATTGCCTCACAGAGGACTTTGATCATGCAGTGCACCATAGGGATAAACTGCAGAAGGAGCTGACAGAAATGGGGAAACTCCTGAAGAAATTTGTAGAAACCTAGATTACAAGTAGCAGCAGAGGCATAGAACCATCGAGCGCATGGACCACAGAAAGAATGGAGGTAGGAAAATGTGACTCAGTTCTTCCAAAACCACATTCCATGGTTTACATAAAGTTGAGCATGCTATGAATGGATGAGATTGTGGGACAACCACCACTGAAGGACTTGGATCAGATCCAATTGGTCCTAACACAGATGCCAAGAAAGGCCTTATACCAATTGTAGGTTAGCGTTGACCATGAGATACAGTCTCGAGCACACAAAAACTTGGTCGAACTACAACAAGCAACAAAGAAGCAGGAAACACTGGAAACAGTTTGCATGCAGGCAAAATCGGAAACACAGGAGGAGAAGGGATGCATAACTGAGTTGGAACGTAGAGTGGAAGACATTTTTGGAAAACTTCCAACTACTGCGCAAGGAAGTGAACTCCCAATGACAGAAAAGATTGATCAGATTGCGCAGGCAATTGATCAATATCAGAAGGAGATCGAGACTCTCCGTGGACATATTAGACCAATAAATCCACTAGCAGTAAAGGAGCAGAGGAAGCAGGAAGCAACAGTGCAACTACAAGAGCTGGAAAAACAGGTCAACACAACAGCCGACTTGTTGGATAAAGCAACACAACTCTGGACAAAGCTGGAAGAGGATCCACAGGTCCAACAATGGGACAAGGAGGAGGAAAGGATCAATGCAAAGATCCGAGAATTCAAGCAACAACAAAAAACCATCCCAATTCCAGAACGGGTCAAGGGGACACAAGAGCTAAAGAAGTTACAGGCATAACTTATCACTGTGCAAACACATAAACAGGAGTGGCAAGCTCAAATAGAACCATTGCAGGAATGGATAGCAATAGTACTGGAGCAGGCAGAAGAAGCCAGAACACAGTCAACACAGAATCAACTAGAATGTGCAGAACTGATAAGAGAAGAAGTAGCAGCTCAAACAGTCGATACTATCAAAGAAAAAACCGCGTAGGCACTAACAAAAGCAACAAAATTGCAGGAGAAGTTCCAGGTGATCTCTAGGGAGATCGAAGAGGCAGAACGCAATTAGGTGACTTGGGACGAGTCACATGTCAGTGTTGGGGGCCTGTTGGAACCAGGCCAAAGTGGAAAGAAGGACGATCATGGGAAAGAAAGCGTGTAAGAAAATGAAGTGACAACTGGCAAAATATCAGCACAAGCGAATGCAAGAAAGCGTGCATAAAGGAAAGTGACAGTTGGAGGAAGAACAACACGCGCATAGGAGAAAAACCTAGCATAAGAAGGGTTAGGGTTTTGGTAATATTCTGTAAGTGGCTGAAAATCCCGAAATGTATAAATATAGATACAGAAGTATCATATAGGGTGTGGTTATTGCTGTTGTCGTTATCATTGTTGAGTTTATGTTAGTTTTTATGAGGATTACGATTGTCATTGTGTGATTGTTATGAGTATTGTTGTCGGCGACGCGGGCAGGATTTTGAGTTGTATGAACCGAGTTTTATAATCTATTGAGCAAGAATAGATAAAAGGGAAGGTAGATATAAGGATTAGACCATAGGCTGTAGATCCTGGTGCGATCAAGTTCGCCTCACATAGATCTTACCCACCTTTGCGGACCACTGTAAGCGCACATCGCAAGGAAATCAGGAACCACCATAATAAAAGAGCCAAGAGCTAGATCTTTGTGGACGTATCCCAAGAGGGGTGAACCATGGTAATCTTTGTGTAATGTGTTGAATGTCTGCATATCTTTAACTTATTTGATCAACAATAGATGATTATAATTGATGAATAACCAAATTCATTACTATAGTCCCTTTATATTTTGAGTTATATGCATGTGATTCCTAGGAACAAGTAGATTACAGTAACGGTTCGCAGAACAAGGCCATAATCAAGAAACCCTTTATCCCCTACTTTGTCCCATGCTGTAAACACCTGAGTCTTATAGTCAACCATCTATAGCTATCTTGGGTGCGACTACGCAGTACCTTCCGGGCGCTACGTTGCCTTCTGGTTTACCAGGAGGGCCGATAGTTAGAGGCTTTGTTGGAATACCGAATGACATGAACCCTGGGTCAATAACTCAGATAAAAGATACCAACAACTGCCCTTTTATCCTCCTCGAATACTAAGTTGTATTTTTTAACATAAATGCATTCCCCAAAATAAGTTAGGGATGATGTGGCTAAAGTTGGTTCATAAAATTAGGAACATGGTTTAAATGATTCCCATAACAAAGAATCCTAATTCAACAAGAAGGGTTGGAATAAAATTTGATCCCTTATTTTAATAAAATAAGGCTCTTTTCTATTCATGAAAAAATAACAAATTCCTTTAGAAAAGTGATCACATGCAGGTCGACCAAAGGAACAACCTCCATTTCCTCAAAGTGGAAAGGTTTTTTATGTGAACAATTTGGAACTCTCCTTATTTTTACAGTTTCACTTTGATTCCTTTCTTCGAAAATGTGAAAACGAGCCGACAACATAATTTTGTTCCACTCCTAGAGACTACTTCCTTTCACCCTCCTTCCACGTGAACAAACTTCATTGAATAATCAAACAAACCCTCCAATAATGCAACCATATCATTATTTTGTGCATATGTTCATGACATTTCAAATTCAACAACAAGATCATCTGTACCCTTGAGGAATTTGAGAGGTTTAATGCTATAGATTTCAAATTGATCTCCTGTATCAAAATCTATTTTCATTATAATTGTTTCAATTTTGTTCAATATGTCATATCCTTGGATAATGGAAAGATGTCCAGAACATGACCCAATTCTATGCTCGTAACAATTCCCATGTTAACTTCAATTCATTCCCTTTTGTTCATTGTTTTTATCATACGTTTTGAAGAGAGGATGGATGTTGCACCAGTGTCACTGTTACAATTCTTTTGGATTAGTAACAAGGATTTGATATTTAGATCATCGAGAGGCTTCTCCACTATGCCCCACAACATTGATGTAACTACTATAATGATCATTTGTTAAAGATTGCGTCAACCACCATGGGAAAGCTTAACTTATAAGCGATTTCCATTAAATTTATAACTATCATGACTACGGAAAACATCCTCTGCGTCACGAGCATCCTAAAACTTGAATTCCTTCTTGTTAATCAATTGTATTTGAATGTCAAACTCAATCATACCACCACTCTGTCACTTGGTATGAATATCATGATGAGAAATCGAGTGACATTCACTCAAATAAAGGGATCACGATCCTTTTTCTCACCATCCTCATCATAAAAAAATGTCCAGCTGTATCGTAAAATAATGGGATAGAGTTAGATACACGATTTAAAAAAAATAAAATTGAAATGTGACGTGTCAATGCCATAATTCAAGCTTCTTGTGAAAATCAAAGGAGCTAGCATAATCTCGATTTTCTTATCCAATGTCATAGGCTACCACGAGGAAACAAAGAATCGGGTTTGAATTCAGAGGGATGATTGGTGGATCGATAGAGGAATTAGAGGATATTGATACTGAAGGCCATCCATTAATGGTATATTTATTGTTCGCTACCACAAAACCATCGATATAATCAAATATTGATCCTTGGCAATTGAAATGAGGAGTTCTTGGTTGCTGGAAAAGTGCTCAAAGTCCAGGGAAAGGATCTGCATCCACTTATGCAACTTTAATCCATTAATTTACATAGAGATAACTAGAGGGATCATCAAATGTATATATTTTAACATTCTAAATTTAAACTAATGTAATCACAACCCACTGCAATTCCTCTCCAGATAAAACACCAATTGTTGGAAGATTGGTTGTTGTCATTGATGTCAACCCTAGTCATTGGTTGTAGTCATTGATGTCAACCCTAGCCATTGGATTTTGGACCCTATAATTGATCGAAGTAGATAGACATGAAGAAATTTACACATGCATATAAAACACCCATTGATGGATAGTATAAGTCATTCCACTTCCGGTGGTATGTGGCACGTCACGTGGATCTTCATGATTGAGGAGAAATGAATTTTTGAAGATGACAATGTGAATTGAAGCAAAAACTACACATCGACCCTAATGTTAAGAGGAAGTGACATAAAGGGTATAAATACATCTCGTTATACATTCATTTTTCAACACACACAAGTTTATAAATGAACAAGGAGATATAAGTCAAATTTTTGAGGAAATCTGAAGTAAAGAAGGCCGAATTTCAAGGGAGGATGAAGTCTTTTGGTGATGTGTTCTAAGGTATGTTATTTACAGGCCATATTACCATTTTATCTATAACTTTGTTTATAGAACGATTCAAATGGTGAAATTTAAAGAATATTGAGAAGACATATCTAGGTACCTGTGGTACAAATTTCATCTCTTTATTCGCTACAATTTTGGAGATACACTCTGTGGAATATAGGGTTTTTGACTAGTCCTGAAGCTAGTCATAAACATGTGTTCCAGGTAAAATAGTCATAACTTCTTCATAGAAAATCCAAATGAAGTGAGACCAATTGCATTGGAAAGAGTACAGGATTTGGTTTCCTATGTAAAAATTTCAGAATCTGATATTAAATAGTGAGTGCGGGGCATGCTGTACAAGTTCGCTCTTCTGAATAAACCATAATTGAATAAGGTCTACCATTTTCTCTATAACTCCTTTTATGGAAGGATTCAAGGAGTGAAACTTGGAGGAGATTTAGAGAATACATTGAGTAATATTATCTACAAGATCAAAGTATTCCAAGAAGTGAAGAATTTCAGAAGTTAAAGAAGTCTCGGGAAACATTATCAGGTTCTATGTGATGGTTGGTTGATGGTGATAATTTAATGTAAAGTTTTATTATCTCTCATATATTATTGGTTGGAAGGAAGGGGAAAGGATGGAGAAGTCAACCCTCTCTTGATATTGAAGGATTGTATCTTCCTTTTGGAGGTTTATCCCTCCCTTTATATTTGGAAGTTGTAGCTACCTTTGGAAGTCATTACTTCCTTTGAAAAATAATACATGATTACTTATATATTGTGCATGGTGTATTGGTGTATCTCTTATACTATTCTTCATTGTTCATTGGATAATATTCATTGCTGATTGGATACAAATTGAATATATGATTTGATTGAAGTACAAGTTCAAAAATACAAATTTCTCCAAATACTGATTCAACCCCCTCTTAGTATTTCCAACAATTGGAATCAGAGCAAGTTGCCTTCAAAACAGTTTAACCACTGGAAGGAAAATCCTCAGTAGAGATAGATGACCATGAGCACATTCAAAATGGGATTCAACGATTTGATGGAAGGAATTATGCATACTGGAGTGATAGAGTGAAAACTTACCTAACAACTTTGGGAGTATAAATTTGGTACTCAGTTGTAAATGGCTATGTAATCCCAAAGAATGCTCCAACCGATCCAAATGAGAAGAATATTATGAGTTGTAATTAAAAATCTAGACATGTTATTCTAGGAGCATTGACACCAATCATTGCTAGCAAAGTGATTGGTTGCAACACTGCTAAAGAGATATGGGACAAACTCAAGAGTATCTATGAAGGTGATCCAAAAGTTAAGCAGGTCAAGCTTCAATGACATAGAGCAGAATTTGAAAATATGAAGATGGATGAAAAGGAAGATATTGCAACCTATTTTCTTAGAGTTGATGAAGTTGTTAATGCTATCAGAGGATTAGGTGAAGAGCTCAATGAATCCTTGGTTGTACAAAAAGTGTTGAGATCACTTC
>ML812851.1:51600-85979 GCA_009831015.1 Picea engelmannii
GAAGAAACTAGGGACTTGACCAAAATGACAATGTATGAATTCATGGGTCTCTTATAGCATATGAAATGAGAATAGGTACAGAAAGTGACCAACCAAACAATGAAGCAACCTTTAAATCCATAAATAAGACAAAATACAAGGATAACAACCTTGATGAATAAATAGAAAATTTCATAAGAAGGCTCCAGAAGGGAACTGGTAGATACAAAGATAAGTGTTGGTTAAGCTAGATGAATTCTCTCTACTTTCTGCGTCATAGACCCAGGGTTCATATATTTAAGGGTACCAACAAAGCCTAAAACTATCGGCCCTTGTGGTAAACCAGAAGGCAACATAGTACACAGAATGCACTGCGCAATCTCACTCGAGATAGCTTTAAATGGGTGGCTGTAAGACTCAGGTTTTTACAGCCTAGGATTGAGCATGAGATAGGGGACCTGTATTTTTAGCCATTAATTATGATTTGTAGTACGAATTAATGTTATCCGCTTTTATATTTTAACCTCCATGGTATCTTTTCGTTATCTTCCCACAACAATTAACCAAGCAATATAATAACTCATTCATTCATTGCACACAACATTTAACTACTACAAATATGACAAAGATATGCATGCATTCATCACATTACACAGGTATTACCGTGGTTCACCCCCTCCTGGGCTACATCCACAAATATTTGGCTCTTGGCTCTCTTATTATGTCAGTTCTGCAATTCTCGCACCTCGCACTTACAACTCTCCTCAGATGGGTAAGATATCTGTGAGGCAAACTAGATCGCACCAGGCTCCTTGGCCTACGATCTAATCCTCGAGATATACCTCCTCTCTTCCTCTTAGCTCATTTTCTTACAAAAATAGTTCTCTCATCAAAACATTACATAAAGATAGTCAGACTCTATGTAGGTAGCAAACCGAACTTTTTCGAACTCTTGTATGATACCTGCGTATCTATATTTATATCTATCAAGATCTTCAACCATTTACAAAAAAAACTTATAAGAGCCCTAACCGTACTGTCGTTAGGTATTCCTTCTAGCTTTCGCCTCCTTCTTGCATGCGCTTGTGTTGTGCTTCTTGCCAGTTGTCGCTTTCCTCCTGAACGCTTTCTTTCCCACGATTTCTCTTCCAACTGTCATTCTTCTTTGTGCACACTTTCTTTCCGACTTCGGCCTGCTTCCAACATGCCCCCAATATTGACATGTGACTCGTCTCGAGTCACCTAATCTTTCTAAGTTGCCTCGATCTCTTTGGTGATCATCTGGAATTTTCCCCTCAGCTCTGCTGCTTTTTTCAGCGTCTACGCGGTCTTCTCCTTAATGGTATCCATTACCTGAACTGCCACTTCATCACTCAGTATTCCTACGCATTCTGCCTGTGCATGTGTCATCTGTGTTCTATCTACTTCTTCCTGTGCGAGTACTTTTGCTACCCGTTCCTGTAATGGTTCTATTTGAGCCCGACGCTCCTATTTTTGTGTTTGCGCAGTGATAAGTTTTGCCTCCATCTTCTTCAACTCTTATGTCCCCTTGACGTGTTCTGGGATTGGTATAGTATTTGGTATTTGTTTGAGTTCTTGGATCGCTTCATTGATCCTTTCCTCTTCCTTGTCCCAGCGTTGAACCTGTGGATCCTCCTCCAGTCTTGTCCAAAGTTGCGTTGCTTTGTCGAGCAAGTCAGCTGTTGTGCTAACCTGCTTCTCCATCTCTTATATTTGTGCTGTTGTTTCCTGCCTCCTTTTCTCCTTTACTGCCGGTGGAGTTGTTGGTGTTAGCTGTTCTCGGAGATCCTTGATCTCCTTATGGTATCAAGAAATTGCCTGCGCAATCTGGTCGATCTTTTTTGTGGTTGGGAGTTCGTTTCCTTGCGCAGTGTTTGGAAGTTTCCCAAAAATTTCTCCCACTCTGCGTTCCAATTCGTTATTGCGTTCTGTCTCCTTCCAAGTTTCAGATTTGGCCTGCTTATACTCTTTTTCCAGCGCTTCCCGCTGCTTTGTTTCTTTCAGTAGATCGACTAAGTTTTTATGTGCCCGAGACTGCATCTCGTGGTCGACACTAACCTACAATTTGTGCAGTGCCCTTGATGGAATCCGTGTCAGGACCAATTGGATGTGGTCCAAATCCTTTAGTGGCGTCCGTCCCTCTATTTCATCCATTCTTATCATTCTCATTTTTATGTGGACCGTTGTGTTTGTGTGTGGCATTAGGAGGGATGGGCCTCTTTCTTCGACTTCCACTCTTTTGTTGTTTTTTGTTGTCGACGACTCTATGCCTCTACTGCTACTCACTCTCTGGGCCTCTCTGAGTGTCCTGAGGAACTGTCCCATCTCTGCCAACTCTTTTTGCATATTATCACTGTGATGTGCTGTGTGGTCGAAGTCTTCTTCTAGACAATCCTGGACCATTATGGCGATAATTTCTCCATCGTCCTCCGTGATCGTATAGTCCGGTGATGATCATTGTGCCTTTGATTTCTTGCGCGTGCCTGCGGTCTCTTAGTTCCCCCTGGCTCCTCTGTGATGGGGTTTGGGGCGGTCGCTTGCGATCCCTTAGCTTGTTTCAGCTGTTCGTTGCTCTCTTTCTGCCCCTTCTAGGTTACTGTCTGCTTTGACCCTTCGTTTTCCCGAGTCGGTTTATTTTGGCCCGTCCTTGGTTTCTTGTACAATGGGATTTGTGGAGGCTGTGTTTCCTCCTGCGCTGCTTCTCCTTCTACGGGTCCTTCCAGTACTTCTTGGGGAATGGATGGGATCCTCCATTCATCAGACCATTCGCTGATGACCATGTCTGTATCAAATTCTTTGATGCAGTAGCGCATCGATAGCCACTATTTATCTGGATCCCGCCTTGGTTGTATCCACATGGCTTGACATGTAGCCCATAAGTTAGTGATGTCCCCATATCGTACAACAGCTTCTGGTGTTATTCTCCATGACCAACTAATAACTTCCTGCATGTCCTATAGGTATGCTTCAAAGATGATTCCATTGTCCCTCTTCTGTCTGGCCTGTGGCCCATATCTCAATACTAGATATCTCGCTCCCGCTGGTTGTGGTCTAGTAGAAAAAACTACATACTTTGGTTCCCTCCATCCCATGAAAGCTATGAGGGTGAGAAGCCATGAGTAATGGGATTCTGTATCGAGTTCTCACGCATCCTTGCAGTCCACCTGGAACAAGTTTAACATATAAGGCACCCAACTCACGAAGGTGACTTCTACACACTGAGCTGTAACTGCAATGAGTCCTGCCAGTACTTCGTCTTTGCGGAATTTCCTTAATAGCTTACATGCTAGGATATTTGTGCCCAATTGTGTTGTTGCATTGTTGATCCGTTTGATTATAATGCCTCTTGTCCCCCTGGCAGTGCCATATTTCTTCTTCATTTCCTCTGCTAATGCTTTTTCTTTGGATTTATTGTCCAAAATAAACCCGGGATCCATACCCCTACTGGGTAGTCCTGTTATCTACGCAATAAGCTCAACAGTTATGGGGACGGGTTTTTCCAACCATATATCCCCTCCATGCATAAATTCTAACAGTTTCTTAACACATGCTGTCGCATACTGGCCTCTGAAAAAAAGTGGGAGTTTCAACAACCCTAAAATGAATGTTCGATCCAGTCCAACATCCCACTGATGTGGTTGGATGATTATTTCGCCAAGTTGGTTGACCACTATGTTCTACATAAAAACCCTCAACGCAAGTTTCAGGTTCTTGGTTTCATATGAAACGTCATGGTCAGAATACTTGAGCTTCCCGACGTGACCCAGTAGCTGCGGCTCTACCTGTACTCCCTTTGGTATGCATGGTAGCACAATTTATGTTGCTTGTTTCTTGCGAGGTGATATCGGTATCAGAACTATGTCTTCTTGCTGTGGTGGTTGGTATGAAGTTCCAACAGCTCCTAGTTGCTACCTTGTAAGCCATTCTTTCCAAGATGAGGTAGTTCTCGTGGTTTCTTCTGTTGGGTGACCTAGGCTGGGTACCTGCAACTTGTCTGGCTTCCCTGCTAATCCTTGCTTCTATGTCGTGCTGTTACTTTCCATGGCTGGTTCAGTGATTTCTGGTTGCAATTCATGTTGGGGTTTCGCGTCCTCGTTTTGAGGTTCCTGCGCCGCTACTGGCATGTCCTCTTTCATTTCCTCTCGTTGTGGCTGTTGAATCTCCTCCAGTATTGGTGTAGAGTTCACCGCTGGTATCTCTAGGGATGGGATCTCATCGATATCGACGATCTCCGGTTGTTGCTGCTCATTTTATTCCAGTGGTCCTTGTGACCTAGTTTGAACTCTTGTCAGTCTGGCTGTCAGGCCTGGTTTAGCGGAATTTGGTGGTGTCATAGTGTTGAGTGTCGAATGTCTGTTGAATTTAGAGGACTGTGGTCTCGCTCTATTCATTCGAGTTGTTGTTTCTCTCTCTTTGTTATCCTTTCGCGAATAGACAAGTTGCTTCGATGTTTGCATGATGTATGGGCTTGTCATGAAGCTTATCGAGGACGCTTCCTCCATGATGAGATTAATGAACCATAACTGTGGGTTCAATACATTTGCGACAGTTTCGTACTTTTCATTACACTTATCTTGATGTTTCCAGTTGGTGTGTTTAATGTGATGTTCCATCAGTCCTTGACATGCCTTAATTCTATTTAGTGTTGTCCTGTCATCCTTCTTTTGCCTTCTTTCTGTTTCCTGCTTGTTTTTCTTTGACATGTGACCATTACCCTTGCCTTTACTGCATTCGTGTTTCGAGCGTTCTGTGGCTTTTTCGTGGATTTTCGGGTTTTTTTTATTTTTTTTATTGCGCGGTGGGTGGTCGACTTTCCTTGTACAATTTCAGTCATCTCCCGTTGATCATTCCTCTGAGGTTTGCACTTGCTAAATATATTAACTATACAACTCGACCATCTGTTATAGATTTGACCTCGTATGGTCCTAACCAATGCATTCTCAACTTTTCTGGGTGCTGAAACGACTTGCTATCATAGAGAAATACTAGATCTCCTTCCGTGAAAGTCTTATTTTTAATGTGTCGATCGTGCCATGCTTTGTCTCTGGCCTTCTGCACTTGTTGATGGAATCCTGCCAGGATTCGGTCTTCCTCCATTGTTAACAACTGGTTTAGTCTTTCCTGTATTGCTCTGCGTTCTTTCATTTGTGTGATAGAGGCTACGCATAAGCTTCGTACTAAAAATTCTAATGGCACTATTGCTTCTTGGCCATAGACGATTTTGAATGGTGTGTGCCCTGACAACTTCTTACATGTCATCTTATATGCCCGTAATACTGCTGGTACATTGAGTTCCCAGTCATCTCTGTTGACATTACAAATCTTTGTTAATGCATTCTCTAGAATTTTGTTAAAGGCCTCTATTGTGCCATTCACATGTGGATGATACGGTGTGCTTCTCTGGTGGTGAAATTCAAATTCCTCGAGCATCGCGCGGATGGTTCTATTTATGAAATGTGTGCCTTGGTCTCTCATCAAAACTCTTGGGCACCCAAACATAGTAATTACTTGTTCAAATAAAAAGTGTGCAACTGTCTCTCCACTGCAATCTTTTATTGGTGTGGCTTCTTCCCACCTTGTTAGGTATTCCGTCACGGTGATGATGTATCTTGCTCCTGTTATTTTGGTTGGTGGGTTAATTGGTCCCACAAAGTCTATTGCCCATTTATCAAATTCCTGTAATTTCACTTGCGGTCATAATGACATCTCGTCCCTTCTGTTGGGTTTGCCTACCCTTTGACAGACATCACATCCTTGACAGTACTCTTTTGAGTCTCTATGAATCGTTGGCCACCATAATCTTGCATGGAGTACCTTCTACGCGGTCTCTTTTCCTGCATAGTGTCCTCTTGCCAATCCCTCGTGGGCTTCTGCTAAAATTCTTGGTCGTTCATGCTTTAACACATACCTTCGTAAGATGCTATCTACACCCATTTTATATAGATGTCCTGCGATCAGTTGATAGTCAACTGCGCAAACTACCAGGTTCTTGTTTTGTGTGGTGGTATAATCTTACGGCGCAGTACCTGTACTCAAGTACTGGATGATCTCTACGAAGTAGTCATCAACAATATGTACTGAGAATAACTGTGAATCCGAAAAGTTGTCTTCTAATTTCATGGGTTCTTCTCCATTTGTGACCCATTATAGGTGGTCAGGTCCTGCATTTATTTTTCTTGGTTTGATGATTACTTCGAAGTCAAATTCCTGAAATAACAGTAACGATCGACAGATTCTCCCCCCCCAACATTGTCTTGTTGACTAGGTATTTTAGGGTTGAGTGATCTGTAAACATCTTAAAATGTTTTCCCAATAGGTAGTGTCTGAACTTCTGAAGTGCGTAAACGATAGCTAAGCCTTCTCTTTCCACTGTGTTATATTTATATTCTAAATCATATAGTTTTCTGCTTGCAAATGCTATCGGGTGATCCAAGTCTCCTGCTCCCTGCTGCACTAAGATAGATCCAAGTGCTATCGCTGATGCATCTACATGAACATGGAATGTCTTTCCCCAGTCTGGAAATACTAATATCGGTGCAATGACCATCTTTTGCTTTAGGGTATCCAGACCGTGTTGACACTCGTTGTTCCATTAGTACTTTGTATCCTTCCTTAACAATTTTTCCATTGGTACCATGATCTGCACATATCCTTTGATGAATTTCCGATAGTATCCTGTGTGTCCTAACGTCGCTCGTAGCTGACAAAATATTTTTTGCGCTGGTAAATTATCGATGACTGCTATCTTTTCCGGATTGACCAATAACCCTTGTTTGAAAACTATATGGCCCAATAGTATCCAAAATGATGTTCCAAATATACATTTATTTATATTTAGCGATATATGATACTGTCTGCATCATTCTAGCATCAAGCGTAAAACTTCCACATGGTTTTTCAACAGACTATAGACTGTCGATTCGTCTAGGTATACTTCGAGAATCTAATGGATGAATTCTTTAAATGCTGCGATAACGATTATGGAGAATATTGTTGGTGCATTCTTTAGTCCAAATGGCATGACTATATATTGGTAAGATCCCCATTCTGTCACGAACATGGTCTTGTATCTGACCTCCTGTGCTATCTTAATCTAATGGTAGCCTGAGAATCCATCAATGATTGAGTAAGCTTCGTGTCCCCCCACATTCTCTAGCACTTCATCTATGAACGATGTAGGGAATGGGTCGTGTAGGCATGCATCGTTCAATTTCCTCAAGTCGACGCATATCCTAATCCCTCTTCCTTGTTTCTTTTCCTGTACGATCATCGGGCTTATCCATTCTGATTCCTCGACTGGTTTGATTATGCCGACTTCAAGCATTCGATCGATCTCCTCTTTAACTTTCTATTTATATATGGGGTTCAGTCTATATGGTTACTGTCTAATCGGTCTCGCTTCAGGTCTGAGAGGTATCTTCATCTCTCCCAGTTCTCCTGCTATGCCCTTCATCTCTGTAAATGTTGTAGGAAATAGGTCGCTATACTCGCGCAATAACTTTGTGATGCTTTCTACTGTTGACTCATCCCA
Source organism: Picea engelmannii (assembly GCA_009831015.1). NCBI lineage: Eukaryota > Viridiplantae > Streptophyta > Pinopsida > Pinales > Pinaceae > Picea > Picea engelmannii. Next base: position 59,132 of record ML812851.1, read on the forward strand.
ATAATGTCCAATGTTGGCCATTTTGGGGTGTTCAACTATTTCGATGTTAACTTTATTTACCTTGATTGGTGCAGAAATAACGTCAGATTCTATGGGTGGTCCCTTCACATATATTTCACCTTCTACTTCTTCAATATGAATGCCACGCGGGTCATCTTCGTCTGGTGCTTCCTCCTGTACATGGTAACATGAAAATAGTTCCTTGACTGTCTGCTTATTTTGTTGCTTCTCTTCGGTAATAAATTTTATTTCTAGTTCTTCAATGAATATGACTCCTCTAATTTGTTTCAGGGATGCATCTATGTTGGGGTTCTCATGCTCGAATGAGAATGTATCAGTAAAGTTCTGTTGCAATGTCGTCCATGTTGCAGTTCCTTTGCGCAGTTCCTGATCTGTATACCAGTTCGTTGGTATTCCTTCTAATGTGTGAATGAAGTGGTGAGTCCATTCCTCTGGTAGTGTCATTTTCCATAGCATTTCACATTCATCCAAGTGTTTCGCTGGTGTCCCTAGTCCTTTATATCTCCATTGTTTTCTTTTTTTTTGTTCTGCGCCAAACCTTATGCGGAGTAACCACTTACATTGGTACCATTTTGTGATAGACTCCTTGTGTGCGCCCCACCATCTCGTGGGTTTGGCCTTGAGTGATAAATCCAGTGCTAGTAGCCTCTGTTTCTCTAGTACTTCATCTTCATATATTGTCAAGAATGTTTCCAAATCATTTAGTCCATGGAAACTGGTTGGTTCTTTGATTTCTATGACTATCCACCGTATTGTGCGATCTATTCTTGCACATCTTCTCATGGATACTTCGTGTAGTCTTTGCTGCCAGTTTTCTTACCCAGTCTCTGAATCTTTTGCACATGAAGTAATACTGCGCCAACTAAGTACCCTGTTTGCAGTTGGGTTTACATAATCCTCCTCACGTGCAATTATTTTGTACAACTGGCCGATTTCCTCTAATTCCAGGAAAGTGGGTTCTACAAACCTCTCCCCTTCTGATGGATCTAGTGGTGCTATGACCCTGTAATCTCTGAATTCAAATGTCATTTTCCTTGTCTTCAAATTAATTATGGTCTGGTTGTCAAACACCCAATCCAGACCGAGTAGTGATGGGTACGGTGTTGTCCCATCTAATATTTCGATGAATTCAAAATATGATTTAGTGTGCACACCATCAATATCTATTGTTACTCCTTTTAGTCTCCCTTTTGGTAGGACCCTATGTTGATTTGCTAGTTTTAGTTGGAAATTTGAATATCCCAATGTTGTCTCTCTCATGCACTGCCAAGTTTTCTTGGGTAGCACATTCAATTTGGATCCTAGGTCCAATATGATATCTCCCATATTGAAATCCCCAATGTTGGCATTCAATCTAAATTCCCTACTTGTTCTTCTTCTTGTGTGTAGATGATTGACAATTTTTGATTCTAGCTTTTGTTCTGTCTCGTTGCTACATTTCTCTAGGATGTTTTGTAATATTTTCACAGATGAAGGATTACTTAACATTTTTATGCATGACTGCAAAAGGTCTTTGATAGTACTTACTTGTCCCTAGGGTGGAATTCCTTTAGTATGATCCAATGCTGGTGACATTTTGTATTCTGGGGCTTCATGGGATGGTTGCGTAGTGGAATTCGACGCGGTGTCCAACTTCTGAAATTCTTGTCTAGCTTCCTTAAAAGTATCCATTTCTGTGGGTGCATTGAACTGATTCCTTGGTTCGATGTTCTTCTTTACCCATTGGTTCTATGCGGGTTCTTATCGGAATACATCATTTCCTGTCTTTGTTCTGCCACGGGTGACTATATTGATGTTCCGTCCATCATCCCTTGCTTTGACTGAAATCCATTGAACATTCTGATTGTTCTGGTTCCTCTTTTATTGGATATTTACTAATAGTGTCGGATATTCCTCTATCTCGTGATCCGATGTGCGACAATACATATAAGTCGTTGGCAACAGTGGGCATTCCTATGCATAATGTCCTGATTGTTGACAGTTTTGACATGTGACTGGTCATCTGCCATGACTAATACCTCCTCTGGTTCATCCTCCTCCTTGATAGCCTGCTCGATCCCCTCTCGATGCATTATATGGTGGCGCCTGATTATACTACACGGTATTATACTGGGGCTACACAAGGTTGTACTGTGGCTGTGCGTTGTTATATGGTTGTTGTGTAGTGTTGTACTGTTTCTACGCAATGTTGCATGGAGTTGGGTCTTAATTGAATGGTGGTGCTGCTTGTCCATTCATCATTTCAGCTTGTACCCTGTATGCGTCTAATGGTTTTTCCCGCATCAACTCCATAGTTCTGCAATCTTTTTCGTCGTGGTCGTCTGACTTACAAAAGGTACAATAAGAATTATTTTGAACTGTCTTGTACTTCTGCATCATCGTGCAGTGATAAGGGTCGTGACCTGGTTTCTTGCATATTTCGCACCACAATCCTCCCTGTGGTAGTAGGTTTGGCATGCCTGTTTCCATATATTGCACGAATGTTGGAAATTCGTTCTTGTGGTGTCCTTACATCCTGCATGTGGTGCACCAAATGAATTCTCGTTTGTCCTTGTTCTTGTTCTGATTCAACTGAAATGTTAGGTTCTTCAAATCCTCCTTCAATTCTTCAATAGTTGGGTCCGTCTGCTGGTATTGGTTCTCTTCCAACTGCAAGGTTGCCTGTAGAGCCTCAACTTGAGTCTGAAACTTCTATCGTCGTAAGGGATATTTTAGGTGTGGGAGTAGTGCGTTGAAAAACAGGTGTCGATGCTGCATCTCAGTCATGAGGTATTTTAGCTTCCCCTTCAGTCACTTGAATCTCTGATTAATCTCCCATACAGACTCTCCTGGTTTCTGTCTTATCTCGATCATCTCGTTCATGTACTGATCCTTTGAGTTAGGCTTGTGGAACTCATTAATCAGTAGCTTATTAATGTCTTCTAATGTCCTCATCATCCCAGGGGCACTGTTCGTATCTAGAATCATGTACCAGTCTAGTGCGCGGTCTCTCAGTGTGATCTCTAGCTGCGCAAGTTTGGTATCTTCATCAGTGATATGTTTTTCCTCCTAGATCTTTGCACAAATGAACAAATGATTCTCAGGGTCCTCTGCTGCTTCTCCTCAAAATTCTGGTAATCTGATCGTGGGGTCATGTCCTACCATTCTATATACTGAATTGGTACTTCCACCGCGTGGTGTAGATACTTGAATAGTACTGCCTAAACTGGATCCTCCAGTTGTTTCTCCTGTGGGAGATGTACTTCGTGCTATTTGAATTCCTCCGAACTTCAGTAGTCTAAATGGTGGTGTTCTCTTTGGTGTATTGGTTAAACATGGGTTTATGGGTTCCACACTAACATTAATATGGAAATGATGGCTATCTTCTCCTCCTGTTCTTGGGCCTCTTGTTTCCCTCTCATAGGTTGCGCGTAGGATTTCCTCAATCTGTTCCACAACCCGAATATCCTCTACCTCTTCTTCATCACTTTCCAAGGCCTCCCTCGCGGCTACGAATCTTTTCTTGGTATTCACCTTATATTGGTAGGGTACTCCTCTATGCGTCGTTCTTGGTGACGCCAAGATCCACTTAAGCTAGTCGTCATCCATCAATATTAGGTCCAAGAATTCCTCCTCCTTCTTACCTTTATCCTCACCTTTGTCCATTTATCCTTCCTCTGTCAGTGCTTCCCCCCTTCCCCCATGCACGCATGGAAGTCTAGTTGTCTGCTTCCATTGTCATTACACCTTTGTTATATAACAATATTTTAATAGAAGTATACAGTGATCGAATGTACCTTCCACGAGGTCCACGTAGAAATTCCTGCTCTATTGCACTGTATGACTTCATTGTGTCAAATGCAAACTCTGTGATGAAGCCTGCCACAATACTGTCAAGCCAAAAGTCGATTGCGCGAGTGAATTTGTTGTTAACCTATTGTAATTGCTCAATATGTACTGGGGTCCAATCTAGCTGTCGGATCCAGTTCGTCGCGTGGTTATCTTTCAACCTTAGTATCCACTCCTATAGTAGCTGGGGAAAATCACAGAAAAATACTTCGTGTAAATCCGTAAACACGTGTTTATCCAAGTATTTGAGAGGTGTGATGCTAGGGTTTCTATTATCTTTCTGGGCAAACTCTAACTTTTTATTTCTCAACCAACCTTCAATTTCTACTTTCATGGGGTTCCATGGTCTCAACATTCCCTTCTAATGGCTCAATAGTCTTCTGGCTTCACTCATTCTTTTCTCATGCATTCTATCTCATCTACTCAGTCCTCTCTTGTCCCTCTTAACACGACAACAAAACCATTTGTTGTTTAAGATGGATGGATTCTCTCTACTTCCTGCATTGTAGACCCATGGTTCATATATTTAAGGGTACCAACAAATCCTAAAACTATTGCCCCTTCTGGTAAACCAAAAGGAAACACAGTACACATAATGCACTGCGCAGTCTCACCCGAGATAAATTTAAATTGGTGGTTGTAAGACTCAGGTGTTTACAGCCTAGGATTGAGCATGATATAGGGGATCTTTAATCTGAGCCATTAATTATGATTTGTAGTACAAACTACTTTTATCATCTTTTATATTTTAACCTTTGTGGTATCATTTCATTATCTTCCCACAACAATTAACCAAGCAATATAATAACTCATTCATTCATTGCATGCAACATTTAACTACTAAAAATATGACAAAGATATGCATGCATTCATCACATTACACAGGTATTACTATGGTTCACCCCCTCCTGGGATACATCCACAAAGATTTGGCTCTTAGCTCTCTTATTATGGTAGTTCTGCAATTCTCGCGCCTCGCGCTTACAACACTCCTCAGATGGGTAAGATCTCTATGAGGCGAACTAGATTGCATCAGGCTCCTTGGCCTACGATCTAATCCTTGAGATCTACCTCCTCTCTTCCTCTTAGCTCAATTTCTTACAAAAATAGTTCTCTCATCAAAACATTACATAAACATAATCAGACTCTACGTAGGTAGGGAATCAAACTTTTCTGAACTCTTGTATGATACCTGCGTATCTATATTTATATCTATCGGGCTCTTCAACTATTTACACAAAAACCTTACAAAAACCCTAACCCTACTGTTGTTAGGTATTCCTTCTCTGCATGCGTTCGTTGCTTCCTTCCAGCTGTCGCCTCCTTCTTGCATGTGCACGTGCTGTGCTTCTTGTCAGTTGTCTCTTTCCTCCTACATGCTTTCTTTCCCATGATTTCTCTTCCAACTGTCATTCTTCTTTGTGCACGATTTCTTTCCCACTTCGGCCTGCTGCCAACAATAAGTCTCCTCTCAAATGCTTTAACTGTGGCAGAATAAGACATATTTTTGAAAAATGCTACTATAAAAAGAGAAGTCTCAACAATAAAAAGAGCTTCTACTCCAAGGATGATGAAATATCCTCATATGAGAGTGATGAAGAATATAATGATGGAGGAGAAGTCCTCTTCATAACCCAAGAAACCCAGGATGATGATCACAAGAGTTCTAAAGAAGAAGAAATCATTTTTTAAGAAGATTCAGATGAAGAAACCAACCTTGATTCATTTTGGGGATACAAAGACAACGTAGAGAGTGAACAAGAAGATGAGAATCTTGAAAAGTTGAAGCATGTAGAAACTGAAAATAACAAGCTTAGAAACACAAACATAATACTAAAAGGTGAATTGTGTAGTTGTGAAAAACATAATTACAAGCTTGAAAAGACCATTCATAGCTTGAAGTAACAATTAGAAGATTATGAGAAATTGAAAGAAGAAATGGATCACACAAAAGGGGAGCTACTATTGACAATAGAAAAGTTGAATAAGTTCGAAAAAAGCACTGAAAAATTAGATGATATCCTTAGCAGTAAAAGATCTCCAAACGAAAAGACAAGACTAGGATACAATGATAGTTTGAAGACAACAAAACAAGAGAAGGAAGATGAAAAGGATGAAACCAACACTCCAGAGCATGTTGAACAACAAGATAGAAGAGGAGAATTCAGAAGGAATGAGACATCAAGAAGATCATCTCCCATCAGGTATGAAATCAATCATTATGAAGGAAACTACATAAGAATAGTCTGTGAACCTAGATGGATGACACCACAAAGAAGATCACTTACTCCCAGGTATCAAAATTTCTTTCTTGGACATTGTTATACTTGTGGAAATTTTGGACACAAGGAAATCAATTGTAGAATCAATGAAAGGAATAACTACGCAAGGTACATGAATGGTGCAAATAGTATATATGGAAATGTTCGCAGACTTTTCAACATAAATTATAATCCATTTGACCCATTAATGAGTCAAAATATTGTATGCTACAAGTGCAATAATCTTGGTCACTAATAACGAGATTGCAGAGAGATGAAGGTAGATAATCCTATGCCAAATGTCCCTATACCAACTATAACATGGAGAAGGAAAGAAATTCCACACAATGAAAACTGCCGAATAGCATTGGTCGCTAAAGAATTCAAAGAAGAAGATGAATGATTCATAAACAATGGGTTCTCATCTCATATGACCGGAGATTAAAGCAAATTTTTCATCTTGAAGAAAAAGGGTGGAAATTTTTCATTTGGAGATGACTCATCTACCAAAATACTAGGAAAAGGAACTATAAAGCTTGGAAGTGAAAATGTAAAAGAAGGAAAAGTCCTATTGGTTGAAGATCTGAAGCATAATCTCCTCAGTGTTAGCAAAATATGTGATCAAGGATACACTCTTCCTTAGCCAGGGAAATGCATCTCCTTACCTTGTGTTGAACGTAGACATTCAAATTACCTCTGCGTGGTCACTTGAGAAGTTGCTCGATGTTTTTACAGAGTTTACCCCTGCTCTCTTCAACCTTATTTATCTGCATTTTCTGTTTTCCCCCTTCATCGAGCATTTTTGACCTTTGCGATTTTCCCTTGCTCCCCCAACGTTTTTAATTTGTAGAATCTCTGCGATTCTTCCCTTGTTCCCTCAACGATCAACCAGGAGTACCCATTCATTTTCATTTCTTTTCCTATGCATTTTATTCTCCCCATTAACCTCTACGAATTCTGATTTCCCTTAGCGATATTTCAGTAGTCACCTCTGCAAATTGATTGGTTCTATATCATATTTTTAATAACAATAATTGATGATGACATCCGCAAATTCATTCTGGTAGGAAAATTAAATGTCTTTGCATTCTCAACTTTTCTCCTCTATGATTTTGGGTGTTTTTGCCTCTGCGAATTGTTGGTTACAATATCCTTGCGAATTCCCTTGATGCTCAACGTTTGTAGGCTTTCTGCTCTGCAAAATTTTGGACTTAAGGAGGCCAATGTGTTGGGAGGGGACGTGCTGCATTTTCCCCTTAAAAACTCAACATTTACTTTTTTTCCACTCAATGAATTTAATTGGGTTTTACCCAACGGTTCTATCCTTTTACCTGACGAAAGAGAATTTCGCCTTACATTTTTCCTTTGCACCTGTGTTATGTTTCCATGCCCAGTGATTTTCCCTTCGGAAATAATAAAGAGATGGGTATTCCTTATTACTTCTGATAAGAAATAAATCGTGTGCAAATGTTCAAATGATGTCAATAGTATGCAAGAAAACATATTGAAAATTTCATTGAAATCACATAGCTCATTAGTAACATAAACCCTTACACAATTTGATTTCTAATAAGATTATTTATTTATTTATTTCTAATAGGTAGCATTGTATGCTGAACTCATTGTAAAGATTAAAAGAAAACACTGTCATTTTAATACACATAAAATAGCATGTATTTACTAGTTATGCTTGACAAAAGTTTTAGATATAGTTGTAAAGAAGAGAGAGAAAACATCTACAAAATGATCATTATATCTGAAACAAATCATATAAATATGATAGTTACATACAAGAGAAAATAGTTTGGATTAACTAAGGAATAATACATAAAATAAGAGAAAGGAAACATAGAATCTGCAAGGCCGGTGATGAATCTTCTGGTTGGTTTTCCAATCTGCTACAAAAAGATTGGCCTTGTGGGATTTGAGCACCTCGGCCTCTTTGCTGCAAAAATTTCCCAACCCTTGTAAATTCCCCAACACCGCCCTTTTATCCTCCTTGAATGCTAAGTTCATTGTATTTTTTAACATAAATACATTCCCCAAAATAAGTTAGAGATGATGTGGCTAAAGTTGGTTCATAAAATTAGGAACATGGTTTAAATGATTCCCATAGTCATGATAGTTATTATTCCCATCTCATTTAAAATTTCGTAAGAAGGCTCCAGAAGGGAATTGGAAGATACAAAGATAAGTGTTGGTTAAGATGGAAGGCTTCTCTCTATTTCCTGCATAATAGACTCATGGTTCATATCTTTAAGGGTGCCAACAAATACTAAAAATATCGTCCCTTCTGGTAAACCATAAGGCAACACAGTACATGGAATGCAGTGCCCAGTCTCACCCGAGATAGCTTTAAATGGGTGGCTGTAAGACTCAAGTTTTTATAGCCCAGGATTGACCATGAGATAGGGGATCTGTATTCTGAGCCATTAATTGTGATTTGTAGTATGAACTAATGTTATCCCTTTTATATTTTAACCTCTGTGATATGTTTTCGTTATCTTCCCACAACAGTTAACCAAGCAATATAATAACTCATTCATTCATTGCACAAAACATTTAACTACTAAAAATATGACAAAGATATGCATGCATTCATCACATTACACAGGTATTACCATGGTTCACCCCTTCCTGGGCTACATCCACAAAGGTTTGGCTCTTGGCACTCTTATTATGGCAGTTCTACAATTTTTGTGCCTCACGCTTACAACTCTCCTTAGATGGGTAAGATCTCTGTGAGGAGCACTAGATCGCACCAGGCTCCTTGGCCTGTGATCTAATCCTCGAGATATACCTCCTCTCTTCCTCTTATCTCAATTTCTTACAAAAATAGTTCTCTCATCAAAACATTACATAAAGATAATCAGACTCTATGTAGGTAGCGAACCGAACTTTTCCGAACTCTTATATGATACCTGCGTATCTATATTTATATCTATTGGGATCTTTAGCCATTTACAAAAAAACCTTATAATAACCCTAACCCTACTATCATTAGGTCTTCCTTCTCTGCATGCGTTCATTGCTTCCTTCTAGTGTTCGCCTCCTTCTTGCATGTGCGCGTGCTGTGCTTATTGCCAGTTGTCGCTTTCCTCCTGCACGCTTTATTTCTCACGATTGCTCTTCCATCTATCATTATTATTTGTGCATGCTTTCTTTCGTACTTCGGCCTGCTTCCAATAGGCCCCCAACACTGACATGTGAATCATCTCGAGTCACCTAATCGTTTTGAGCTGCCTTGATCTCTTTGGTGATCATCTGGAATTTTTCCCTCAACTCTGTTGCTTTTGTCAGCGCCTGCGCGGTCTTCTCCTTAATGGTATCCATTACTTGAACTACCACTTCGTCTCTCATTAGTCCTGCACATTATACCTATGTCTGTGCCATATATGTTCTATCTACTTCTTCCTGTGCGAGTACTTTTGCTACCTGTTCCTGTAATGGTTCTATTTGAGCCCGACGCTTCTGTTTCTGTGTTTGCGCAGTGATAAGTTATGTCTGCATCTTCTTCAACTCTTGCGTCCCCTTGACTCGTTCTGGGATTGGTATGGTCTTTTGTTTTTGTTTTAGTTCTTGGATCACTGCATTGATCCTTTCCTCTTCCTTGTCCCAGTGTTGAACCTGTGGATCCTCCTCCAATATTGTCCAAAGTTGCGTTTTGTCAAGCAAGTTAGTTGATGTGCTAACCTGCTTCTCCATCTCTTGTATTTGCGATGTTGTTGCCTGCCTCCTTTTCTCTTTTACCTTTGGTGGAGTTGTTGGTGTTAGTTTTTCTTGGAGATCCTCGATCTCCTTATGGTATTAAGAAATTTCCTGCGCAATCTGGTTGATCTTTTCTGTGGTTGGGAGTTCGTTTCCTTGCACAGTGTTTGGAAGTTTCCCAAAAATTTCTCCCACTCTACGTTCCAATTCATTCCTGCGTTCCATCTCCTTCTGAGTTTCAGATTTGGCCTGCTTATACTCTTTTTCTAGCGCTTCCCGCTTCTTTGTTGCTTTCTATAGCTCGACTAAGTTTTTATGTGCCCGAGACTGCATCTCATGGTCGACGCTAAACTGCAATTTGTGTAGTTCCCTTGATGGCATCCATGTCAGGACCAATTGGATGTGGTCCAAATCCTTCAGTGGTGTCTGTCCCACTATTTCATCCATTCGTAGCATGCTCAGTTTTATGTGGACCGTTGTGTTTGCGTGTGGCGTTAGGAGGGTTGGGACTCTTTCTTAGAAATCCACTCTTTCGTTGGTTTGTGTTGTCGACGACTCTATGCCTCTTCTTCTACTTGATCTCTGGGCCTCTCCGAGTGTACTAAGGAGCTGTCCCATATCTGCCATCTCTTTTTGCAGATTATCCCTGTGATGTGCTGCATGGTCGAAGTCTTCTGCTAGAGAATTCTGGACCATTCTGGCGATCCTTTCTCCATCATCCTCTGTGATCGCATAGTTCGGTGATGCTTGTTGCACCTTTGATTTCTTGTGCTTTCCTGAACTCTATACAATCAGTCTCTTAGTTCCCCCTAGCTCTTGTGTGATGGGGTTTGGGGTGGTCACTTGCGCTCCCTTAGCTTGTTTTGGCTATTCGTTGCTCTCTTTCTGCCCCTTCTGGGTTACTGTCTGCTTTGACCCTTCATTTTCCTGAGTCGGTTTATTTTGGCCCGTCCTTGGTTTCTTGGGCACTGGGATTTGCGGAGGCTGTGTTTCCGCCTTTGCTGCTTCTCCTTCTACGGGTCCTTCTGGTACTTCCTGGGGAATGAATTTGATCCTCCATTCATCAAGCCATTCACTGATGACCATTTCTATATCAACTTCTTTGATGCAGTAGCACATCGATAGCCACTGTTTATCTGGATCCTGCCTTGGTTGTATCCATGTGGCTTGACGTGTAGCCCATAAGTTAGTGATTTGCCCATATCGCGCGAAAACTTCTGGTGTTATTCTCCATTACCGGATAATAGCTTCCTGCATGTCCCATAGGTATGCTTCAAGGATGATTCCATTGTCCGTCTTCTGTTTGGCCTGTGGCCCAGATCTCAATACTAGATATCTCGCTCTCGCTAGTTGTGGTCTAGTAGCAAAAACTACATACTCTAGTTCCCGCCATCCCATGAAAGCTATGAGGGTGAGAAGCCATGAGTAATGGAATTATGTACCGAGTTCCTGCGCATCCTTGTTGTCCACTTGGAACAAGTTTAACAGATAAGGCACCCAACTCATGAAGGTGCTTTCTGCGCACTGAGCTGCAACTGCAATGACTCCTGTCGCTACTTCGTCTTTGCGGCATTTCCTTAATAGCTTATAGGATATGATATTTACGCCCAGTTGTGTTGCTGCGTTGTTGATCCATTTGATTATAATGCCTCTTGTCCCCCTGGTGGTGCCATATTTCTTCTTCATTTCCTCTGCTAACGCTTTTTCCTTGGATTTATTGTCCAAAATCAGCGCAAGATCCATACCCCTATTGGGTAGTCCTGTTATCTACGCAATAAGATCAACAGTTATGGGGACGGGTTTGTCCAGCCATATATCCCCTCCATGTGTAACTGCTAACAACTGCTTAACACATGCTGTCGCATACTGACCTCTGTCGAAATGTGGGAGTTTCAACAACCCTAAAATGCCTATTCGATCCAGTCCAACTGACCACTGATGTGGCTGGCTGATCATTTCTCCAAGTTGGTTGACCACTATGTTCTGCATAAAAACCCTCGATGCAAGTTCCGGGTACTTGGTTTCGTCTAAAACGTCATGGTCAGAATACTTGAGCTTCCCGACATGACCCAATAGCTACGTCTCTACCTATACTCCCTCTGGTATCCGTGGTAGCACAATTTATGCTGTCAGTTTCTTGTGAGGTGAGCTCGGTACCAGAACTCTGTCTTCCTGTTGTGGTGGTTGGTGCGAAGTTCCAGCAGCTCCTAGTTGCTGCCCTGTAAGGCATTCTGGCCAAGCTGAGGTAGTTCCCATGGTTTATTTTGTTGGGTGACCTAGGTTGGGTACTGTTGTGAGTGGGAAATCCCTACTATGGACTAGCACTAAGGGTTTAATCATGCATGCAGAAAATGACCATTTTAAGGCCTCTACGTTTTTCCTATTCTCCCAACACAAAACCCCACATTCATGCAATACAAAGGTGAAAACAAGATTAGGTAACTCTACCTTAAATCCTTTGTTTGATGTCGATCCCTTCACTATCTCTTGCTCCTTGACTGCAAGCCTCTTCCCAAAGCTGACCTGCATTCATACATGCACAAATAGAGAGATTCAAACATGTGTTTCATATACTAATTGATGGGTTAGATGTGACAATATCATAAAATAAATACACAATTTGAGCACATGATATGGTGGGACGAAAAAAGTATTCCTTTTTTGTATTAATCTTCACAAGAGTAAACTTTACAATATGTGTTCGACACTGCTCCTCGAATCTGGTCCTAGGCTCCTCTTCAACTGTGCTCCAACTGCTTCTGGATATGCTTCTCTTCACACAATAGTTGCAAAAGTTGAGGCAAGGGGAATGCTAATTCGGGTAGAGTTTCTTTACTATGATTCTCCTCCTTTCAAATGGGACCCCTACCCCTTCTTTTATAGGCTAGAAGGAGCTAGGTATTTATTCAAATGATTGGCCATGCATGGTCGAAAGGTTTAGTTAACTTACCCAAAACTGTGTGTTCCATCAACAATTTTCCATTTTTCGTGCTTTTGTAGCTACGTGTGGGCTATAGTGGGTCAACTAGAGTGTACACGCGGGCTGTAATGGAGCCACGCATGTGGGCCTTTAAAAATGGTGTTTTTAAGAAGAGTTGTTCAGTAATGGCTTGGCAAAGAAGGCATATGAGATGGCCTGATGTCAGGCAAGTATGTCTGGTGGAAATTAGGGTTATAACATATGCCCCCTAATGTGTGAGGTCAGAAGAGCATCTGATGGCCGGAATACATTATCAATATTTATCAACATACCAAACCGGTGAGCCCAGGGACCATAATTCAGGAGGTGCCATCTGAAAAATAACAATTGTCTCACCGAGGCAGGCATACCCATGCTTAGAGTAAAATAAAATCATGGATACCAATCAAATACACTATAGATCCATGTCATATAACTATATAAAGTGTAGCCGTGAGAAATACACAACGGATCTACATCTCAAAATAAAAAAGATATACATGTATAGTATCTATCTTCTAGAAGTTGACAAGGCCTGATGGCTAGAGATGATGTCTTCAGAGCTCGAGCATCAACTTCAAAATATTCAAAACTCGGGTAAGAATGTAATATGATGATCAGACTAGAGGATCATCGGTCATGGACTAGAGGATCTTGATGATCAGACTGGAGGATTCATTGATTTCAAACAAAGACTTGATTGGACTTTTGGGATGGTCGGGCATGAGGGCAAGAGACAAACTGCAGAGGGGTCAACTCAGGCTTGGTAAAAAACTTCCCTTGGACACTAGCACGACAAATGATGAGACTTAGGCAACATGTCATTGACATAAGTTCACAATGCATGAGGCAACACAAATTCTCCATATGTTTGGAAGAATAACCAAACAAAGGAGGACACAACTCTATGTAGAGAGAACAACTTCCTAAGGTCATATTAAATCCTAGATCTTGAAGAAAAAACAGAAGGATGCGCTTTGTCCAAGGGCAACCCATTGTGCTGCCAATAAAAATAAAATACTTTTCCCTTCCTCTTTTTGGGGTATATTTGATTTTTTTTTGTCTTTTTCAATAATTTTGGAAAAAGAATAAAATAATGCTACGTTACAAAGGAGGATCGAGTGTCGCAAACATACTAGTTCCAAGTGCAAGGACCACATGGATGCTCAGGGAAAAGGGACATATGCAGGAAAAGGACACCTGGGAAAAATCTTCCAGGGGCCAAAGGTGTCAAGACGCAGAGGCAAAGTGATACAGGGCTTGCGTATAAGTCATTCTTCAGATGGTTTAGTTGAGAGAAACATGGAGCTGACATTAGGCCAAAGACGCAGGTATGCAAATGCGGTTAACAAAACACACAATGGTAACATCCTTCGATGTAACTTTAACGAGCCCAGAGAAGGCAAGCTCGACGGTTTTTCATATTTAGAGAGTTTGAAAAAACGTAAAAGGAGACTCCGCTGGGGTACCTTTTTCAAAGATAGTCTAGTTTTCTCGAAAAAGGGGTAAACTACCACCGAAAATATGTGACTTCAAATCTCAGTTTTAATGAGTGTGATAATGACAAGGTCACTCGACAATTTTTTCATTTTTAAGTAGTCTGAAAAAAGCTTAACTATGGACTCCGTTAGGAATGTTCGTCTGGACCATTTTAACGAGTGTCAAAGAATAAGGTCACTCAACAATCTTTTCAATTTTAGGGAGTCTGAAAAGAGCTTAACTATGGACTCCTTAAAGGTTGTTCTTCTTGGCCATTTTAACGAGTGTGAAGAAACAAGGTCAGTCGATGATATTTTCAATTTTAGGGAGTTTGAAAAGAGATTAACTATGGACTCCATGGGGGTTCCTTTTTCATAAACTTAGTCCCTCGGGCCTGAAAAAGGGATAAAATCATACCTGAGGATACTCTTCTAGGGAACTGAGTCTCCTAGAGTATACCTTTGTTCGTATAGTTGACCGTCCAGACTGAAAAAGGGGTAAACTACTGTCGGACAGATGTGACTTCAAATCTCATCTTAGTGAGTGTGAAGGTCAACAAGATCGCTCGACAATCTTTTCATTTTTAGAGGGTCTGAAAATGGCTTAAAAGAAGACCCGTTGGGGGCTATGACTCATGTATGAAACTGGTTCAGGTAGAGCCCCCTGCTAGGCTCATACCAAGAGTCTCTTCAATAATCAACTTGGAAAGTCTCCCAAAAGGGAAGAAAACACAAACCATGGTGTAAGTCCTCCTGCGATATAGAAACCATAGTCATGGCTTCAAGGATAGCCTCATCTGAAGGCAATTCAAAATCCGAGAAATCACTCAAATGAGGGTCGACAGTCCCAAAGGGTGAAGTAAACTTACCATACTCCATATGACGATGGAGGTTCTGGCCAGGACTGGCAGAGTTTATCAGTGAAGAATAACAAGCACGAGGGCTTGAGGATCTACAAACATCGAGATCAGACTCAGAAGGATAATCAAGTCCACTTGGACCAAGAGGGGGAAGCAATGGCTTCCATTCCCCCATCAGATAAACCAATGGATCAATTGATGATTCCAAGTCTTGAGAAGGTAAACATGATTGCACAGGTTCTTGCTCAGAAGCAATTGAACGTCGAGGATAATACGCCACATAATTAACCCATGGCGGGGTGGAGTCTACACGAACACTAGGAACATATAAAGGGGAAGCCTGAAATAACGCTAAATTAGGATGGTGATTATCAGATGCCAGCTAGTCAATAGTGACAATGCTTCCATTTTGAGGGAAATGCATCACCCGAAAGAGCGTAGATACCACACCGTTCATAGCATATAAATAATCACGCCTGAGAAGCATATTGAAATCTAACGAGCCTTGAACCACTATAACATCAACAAGGAAAATCTTCCCACCTAACAACATTGGTAACTGAGGAAGAACCCACAAATATTCACTAGGACATCTATCAAAATCCAACAGTTCATGTGAAGAAGACAAAAGCTTGGGAGATCCCAAGACTTTCCAAACCGAGGAGGATAAAATACTTCCAGAGGCTCCTTCATCCACAATACATCGATACATGTTTGTTGAATTAACTTCAACCCTTATTTGAAAAGGTGCATAAGAAGGAAGACGAGGCTCAACAAGATCATTCCAATCAAAGGAAACCATCCTAGGGCTTGGAGGGGGTGTTCTTGGAGTGATCGAAATGCCCCCTTATTCTGAAAGTACGGAACTGGAAATGCTGAAAACATAGTCGGTAGACACTTCACTCCCCAATAGAGGAGTGGGATCAACCGAAGATGGAATCGGCGTGACCACTTTGGTGGACTCTACACTCTTCAAGAGAAGAGTGGGATGACCTGAATATTGCAACGGTGTGACCACTTTGGTAGACTCGACACTCTCCAAGAGAAGAGTTGGATCAACTGAAGATCGCGACTGTGTGACCACTTTCTCAACCAATGACTGCATAGGCTGCGGGACTACATGGTCTAAAGGCACCTCACCCCTCAAGAGAGGAGTGGGATCAGCCGATGACTGCATCGACATGACAACTTTCTTAACCAATGGCTGAATAGGTTGAGAGACTACAAGGTCTAAAGGCACCTCACCCCCCAAAAGAGGAGTGGGATCAACCGATGACTGCATCAACATGACCACTTTTTCAACCAATGGCTGAATAGGCTGAGAGACTACAAGGTCTGAAGGCACATCAACCCTCAAAAGAGGAGTGGGATCAGCCGACAACTGCATTGGCATGACCACTTTCTCAACCAATGGATGAATAAGCTGTGAGGAAACCTCAGAAGACTCAGAATCATAAGATTTTGCAGACAAGGACCACAATATTTTTACCTCTGGAAGGCTAGGGCATAAATGAGTAAGGTGATCTCCCTTGCAAATATTACAAGGGAACTTAGGCTTACGTCCTATCCGTCTAGGTTTCTCAAAAGAATCAATGCCCCTAGCATGACTGGAATTGGTTGGTTTCACGTCTCCAACATGACTTGTAGAGGTTGGTGATGGGTCGATAACATGACTTGCAGAGGCTACAAACCTATTGCCAGCATGACTAGCAGGGACTGGACTTTTCCCCCCAACATGACTTGCAGAGGGTGGGTGCTTGCCCCCAACATAACTTGGAGAGGTTGGGTGTTGGTCTTCAATGTGACTTGCAGAGGTTGTTGACCTATCTCCAACATGATTCGCAGAGGTTGGTGATTTCTTCTTCCTATTCTTCCTCTTTCTATTTTGTTTAGACTTCCAGTTACTAGTAATTGTACTTTCACCAAAGGCGGGAGAAGGAGGAGGAGAAGACTTTGCTGATGAAGAAACATCAACAGGGTGTCCATGAATTAAGGTGATTAACTGCGAAGCATCAAGAACATTCAGGACATTTGGAATGGTACCCAACCAAACCGGTAGTCCCACATTCAACCCAAGAATGTACAAAGTGGCCATCAAAGGGACACCAACGTTTCCGAAGAAAGGAAAAGAAAAAGAATCCCCTTGCGAAGGGGTTCCTTGGTTGGTATCATCGGGAACTTTAGCCATGAATATCTTATTCACAGGTTCTCCCTTTGCAGGATCGTTCAAGTCCCTAAAATTCTCACACACTGACTCTGGAAAATCAGTGTTATCAAAACAACGCTTATAAAGAGGCGGCTCCATGTTTCTAAGTGGAAAACTGAAAATGTACTCACAAACGACGGAGTGGGAGGTATACCACCCTAGGTCAAAGACCCAAATCCATGACTGACTAACTCACTATGGAAAACTAGGGAGCACAGAGCACACACTAGAAAAAATCCTAAAGGAAAATCAAACAAACGACTAACTAGTTGGAAGAACAGTTACACCAACCAACACTAGAGAAACTTACCAGTGCAAGTGCAACTCGAATACGGAAGCACCCTCTGGGTATACTCTGCAAAGTGTGGCTCAATGTCTGCCCTAGGTACTGTGGTATACCCCCGCGGTCACATGTGTAAGTCCCTAAAATAAAGGCAACTAGGTTGCCAGCTTGTGAACAATCACCAGGTGGGTACAATCGACAGTCAGGTGGACCACAATGAGAAGGGTATCAAGACTGAAACCTATCAAGGGTATCGAAAGCAAGTGTTCCGGAAGACAACTGAGGACCTCGAACGGATTCAATACACACAAAGCTCCGTGGCAAATGCGATCAACGAAATCCCAAGACAAGTCCTTTATATGTGTTCCCCACTATGCTTGGTCCAGCTTTGGAGGGGTTATCTTCACTACCTTTCCGCATGCGACCTCGTTTTTAGCCATGTGTTAGAGGGGGGTCCCGGATAATTTCCACGTTACTAGACTTCTACACTCCTTAGCACAGACTCGTATGTTTGTTTTATAGCCTTGAAGAGTTTCCTCTCCAACCTAAGTCAAGGTTATAGCCTAATATAGTTGATGGACCCTACAAACATAAAGTCTAGTAAATTTTAATTAGCGTTCTTTTTACTGGCTTGATTTACTCAAAAAAGGGTACGGTAGTGCAACTAATGTTGTTAAGACTCTTGCGAAAAATTAAACTTGTAAGAAACACTGACAAAGAAGGATTATCTTTCTTATTTTCTTTTGAAATGCTGTTAAGATGAGAAGAAAACCCAACACTATACTAATTTATTTTTATTTTTCAAATAACAATGCAAAGAAAATGCCAAGAAAGAAAGAGACCTAACAAGCTAAGTTTTTTATATTTTCTCCCAATCAAAGCAAAAATAACAAAAGATTCTAAAATAGAAAAAAATCTAGGAAACACAAGAAATATTTCAATGAAAAAGCAAGCTATGCTGGAATCCAACCTAGGCTAAAACTGTTATAACAGAGACCAAGATTAAATCAAGGAAATACCTGAGAGGTATAACTCTTGATAAGGAAGAGGATGAGTGCCTCTCCTTAAACAAATTTTTTTTCAACAGGCACACTGCTGACAGTTCGAAAACTAACATGTGCATGCGAGTTGTGTAAGGTCAGAGCATGTGTACACGCATGCATGCTTTATACAGGCCGCGTGTACCTCTGCAATTCTTCAAAAAATGAAAAAAAAACAAGCAATCAAACACTAGCAGAGACTACTGGTATTGAGAACCAGAGTCCCTTGAAGACTCAGAAACTTACTTTGACATAAAAGAAAAACAATTAGAGGAAAATTTCATAGAACAAAACCAATATGAGGTGGTACCTAAGCTAAAAACTGCAAAAACAGACACCAGAATGAGATCCAGAAACCCTTGAGAATGATCACTTTTGACAGGGGAGAGGATGACTGCCTCTCTATTTTTTTTTTGAACTCAAACACGCGACTGACACTTCATCAGCTAGCATGTGCACGCAGGCTATGTGAAGGTAGGGAGTGGGTACACGCATGCAGGCCTTATACAATCCGCATGTACCTCTGTGACTTTCGTAAAATAAAAAGCAACCAAGCAAAGAAAGTAGGGAATACTGGTATGGAAGACCAGAATCCCTACTAGCTCAGACTTTTGCAGAAACTCAGAAAAAGGTAGTAAAACCAATTAAAAATACCCAACAAGTATCCCTAGAAAACCCGAGAGATCCCCAGTATGGTCGCCAATTCTGTTGTGAGTCGGAAATCCCTCTTATGTATTAGCACTAAGGGTTTAATCATGCATGCAGAAAATGACCATTTTAAGGCCTCTACTTTTTTCCTGTTCTCCCAACACAAAACCCCACATTCATGCAATACAAAGGTGCAAACAAGATTAGGTAACTCTACCTTAAATCCTTCATTTGATGTCAATCCCTTCACTTTCACTCGATCCTTGACTGCAAGCCTCCTCCCAAAGATGAATTGCATTCATACATGGACAAACAAAGAGCTGCAAACATGCATTTCATATACTAATTGATGGGTTAGATGTGGCAATATCATAAAATAAATACACAATTTGAACACATGATATGGTGGGACGAAAAAAGTATTCCTTTTTTGTATTAATATTCACAAGAGTAAACTTTACAATATGTGGTCGGTACTGCTCCTCGAATCTGGTCTTGGGCTCCTCTTCAACTGTGCTCCAACTGCTTCTGTATATGCTTCTCTTCACACAATAGTTGCAAAAGTTGAGGCAAGGGGAATGCTAATTCGGGTAGAGTTTCTTTACTATGATTCTCCTCCTTTCAAATGGGACCCCTACCCCTTCTTTTATAGGCTAGAAGAAGCTAGGTATTTAGTCTAATGACTGGCCATGGATGGTCAAAAGGTTTAGTTAACTTACCCAAAACTGTGTGTTTCGTCAGTAACTTTCCATTGTTCGTGCTTTTGTAGGTACACGCGGGCTGTAGTGGGTCAACTAGAGTGTACACGCGGGTTGTAGTGGAGCAGGGCGTATGGGCCTTTAAAAAGGGTGTTTTTAAGAAGAGTTGTTCAGTACTAGCTTGGAAAAGAAGGCATATGAGATGGCTTGATGTCAGGTAAGTATGTCTGGTGAAAATTAGGGTTATAACAGGTAGTTGCAACTCGTCTAGTTTCCCTGCTGATCCTTGATTTTGTGCCATGCCGTTACCTTCCATGGCTGGTTCAGTGCTTTCTGGTTGCATTTCCTGTTGGGGTTCCGCTTCCTCGTTCTGAGGTTCCTGCATAGCTGCTGGTGTGTCCTCTTTCATTTCCTCTCCTTGTGGCTGCTGAATCTCCTCCAGTAATGGTGTAGAGTTCACTGCTGGTATCTCTAGGGATGGGATCTCATCGATATTGACGATCTCCAGTTGTTGCTACTCGTTTTATTCCAGTGGTCCTCGTGACCTAGTTTGAACTCTGGTCGGTCTGGCTGTCAGGCCTGTTTCAATGGACTTTGGTGGTGCCATAATGTTGAGGTTTCAATGTCTGCTAACTTTAGAGGACTGTGGTCTCGCTCTGTTCGTTCGAGCTACTATTGCTCTCTCTGTTCTCCTTTCATGAATAGACAAGTTGCTTCCATGATCGCATGTTGTATGGTCTTGTCATGAAGATTATCGAGGATGCTTCCTCCATGATGCGATTAATGCACCATAATTGTGGGTTCAATGCATTTGCGACAGTTTTGTACTTGCCATTACACTTATCTTTCCGTTTCCAGTTGGCATGTTTAATGTGATGTTCCATCAGTCCTTGTCTTGCCTTAATTCTGCTTAGTGCTATCCTGTCATCCTGATTTTGCCTTCTTTCCATTTCTTGCTCATTTTTCTTTGGCATGTGACCGTTACCCTTTCCTTTACTGCATTCGTGTTTCGAGCGTTCTGTGGCTTTTTCGTGGCTTTTCGAGTTTTTTTTTTTGCACGGTGGGTGGTCGACTGTCCTTGTACAGCTAAAGTCGGCTCCTATTGATCATTCCTCTGAGGTCTGCATTTGATAAATCTCTTAATTGTACAGCTCCACCATCTGTTACAAATTTGACCTCTTATGGTCCTAACCAATGCATTCTCAGCTTTCCTGGGTGTTGAAACGACTTTCTATCATAGAGAAATACTAGATCTCCTTCCGTGAAAGTATTCTTTTTAATGTGTCGATCGTGCTATGCTTTCTCTCTGGCCTTCTGCACTTGTTGATGGAATCCTGCCAGGATTCAGTCTTCCTCCATTGTTAACAACTGGTTTAGTCTTTCTTGTATTTCACTGCATTCTGTCATTTGTGTGATAGCGGCTACGTGTAAGCTGGGTACTCAAAATTCTAATGGCACTACTGCTTCTTGGCCATAGACGAGTTTGAATGGTGTCTGCCTTATCAACTTCTTACATGTCATCCGATATGCCCATAATATTGTTGGTACTTTGAGGTCCCAGTCGTCTCTGTTGACGTTACATATCTTTGTTAATGCGTTCTCTAGAATTTTGTTAAAGGCCTCTACTGTGCCATTCACCTGTGGATGATACGGTTTTCTTCTCTGGTGGTGAAATTCAAATTCCTCGAGCATCACGCTGATGGTGCTATTTATGAAATGTGTTCCTTGGTCGCTCATCAAAACTCTTGGGCACCCAAGCCTAGTAATTACTTGTTCAAATAGAAAGTGTGCAGTTGTCTCTGCATTGCAGTCTTTTACTGGTAAGGCTTATGCCCACCTTGTTAGGTATTTCTTCATGGTGATGATGTATTTTTCCCCTGTTCTTTTGGCTGGTGGGTTAATTGGTCCCACAAAGTCTATTGCCCATTTATCAAATGCCTGTAATGTCACTTGCGGTTGTAACGACATCTCGTCCCTTTTGTTGGGTTTTCCTACCCTTTGACAGACATCACATCCTTGACAGTACTCTTTCGAGTCTCTATGAATTGTTGGCCACCATAATCCTACACAGAGTACCTTCTATGCGGTCTCTTTTCCTACATAGTGTCTTCCTACCAATCCCTCGTGGGCTTCTGCTAAAATTCTTGGTTGTTCATGCTCTAACACGTACCTTCGTAAGATGTTATTTATGCCCATTTTATATAGATGTCCTGCGATCAGTTGATAATCAGATACATGAACTACCAAGTTATTCTTCTCTGTGGTGGTAAAATCTTGCGGCGCGGTACTTGTACTCAAGTACTATATGATCTCTACGAAGTAGTCATCAACAATATTACCGAGAATAAATGTACATCCGGAAAGTTGTCTTCTAAGTTCGTGGGTTCTTCTCCATTTGTGACTCGTGATAGGTGGTCAGGTCCTGCATTTAGTTTTCCTGGTTTGACGATTACTTCGAAGTCAAATTCCTGAAATAATAGTAACCATTGACAGATTATCCCCCCCAACACTAGCTTGTTGACTAGGTATTTTAGGGTTGAGTGATCTGTAAACATCTTAAAATGTTTTCCCAATAAGTAATGTTTGAACTTCTAAAGTGCGCAAATGATAGCTAGGCCTTCTCTTTCCATTGTGTTATAGTTATATTCTGAATTAGATAGTTTTCTGCTTGCGAATGCTATCGGGTGATCCAAGTCTCCTGCTCTTGGCTGCACTAAGATAGATCCAAGTGCTATCGTTGATGCATCTACATGCACATGGAATGTCTTTCCCCAGTCTGGAAATACTAATATCGATGTAGTGACCATATTTTTCTTCAGGGTATCCAGATTTTTTTGACACTCATCGTTCCATTGGTACTTTGTATCCTTCCTTAACAATTTTTCCATTGGTGACGTGATCTGTGCATATCCTTTGATGAATTTTCGATAGTATCTTGTGTGTCCTAACGTCACTTGTAGCTGACAGACTGTTTTTGGCACTGGTAAATTAACGATGACTGCGATCTTTTCCAGATCGACCAATAGCCCTTGTTTGCATACTATATGGCCCAATAGTATCCCAAACGGTGTTACAAATATACATTTCTTTATATTTAGTGATAGTTGACAATGTTTGCATCAATCTAGCATCAAGCGTAAAAATTCCACATGGTTTTTCAATAGACTACAGACTGTCCAGTCGTCCAGGTATACTTAGAGAATCTGATGGATGAATTCTTTAAATTCTACGATAACCACTCTGGAGAATATTGTTGGTGCATTCTTTAGTCCAAATGGCATGACTGTATATTGGTAAGATCCCCATTCCATCGTGAACGTGGTCTTGTATCTTTCCTCTGTTGCTATCTTAATCTGATGGTACCCTGAGAATCCATCAATGAATGAGTAATCTTCATGTCCCCCCACATTCTCTAGCACTTCATCTGTGAACGATGTAGGGAATGGGTCATGTAGGCATGCATCGTTCAATTTCCTCAAGTCGATGCATATCCTAATCCCTCTTTCTTGTTTCTTGTTCTGTACGACCATCGGGCTTATCCATTTGATTCCTCGACTGGTTCGATTATTTCGGCTTCAAGCATCCGATCGATCTCCTCTTTAACTCTTTGTTTATATATGGGGTTCAGTCTATATGGTCACTATCTAATCGGTCTCGCTTTAGGTGTTTCCTTGTGTACATGGTAACATGAAGATAGTTCCTTGAGTGTCTGCTTATTTCGTTGCTTCTCTTCAGTAATAAATTATATTTCTGGATCTTCAATGAATGTGACTCCTCTGATTTGTTTCAGGGATGCATCTATGTTGGGGTTCTAATGCTCAAATGATAAATTATCAGTAAATTTTTGTTGCAATGTCGTCCATTTTGCAGTTCCTTTGCGCAGTTCCTGATCTGTATACCAGTTCACTGGTATGCCTTCTAATGTGTGAATGAAGTGGTGAGGCCATTCCTCTGGTGGTGTCATTTTCCACAGCATTTCACATTCCTCCAAGTGTTTTGTTGGTGTCCCTAGTCCTTCATATCTCTGTTGTTTGCTGTTTTTTTGTTCTACGCCAAACCTTATGCGCAGTAACCGCTTACATTGGTACCAGTTTGTGATAGTCTCCTTATATGTGCCCCACCATCTCGGGGGTGTGGCCTTGAGTGATAAATCCAGTGTTAGTAGCCTCTAGTTCTCTAGTACTTCGTCTTCATATATTGTCAAGAATGTTTCCAAATCATTTAGTCCGTGGAAACTGGGCGGTTCTTTGATTTCTATGCCTATCCATCGTACTGCGCGGTCTATTCTTGCACATATTCTCGTGGATACTTTGTGTAGTCTCTGTTGCCAGTATTCTAACTCAGTGTCTGAATCTTTTGTGCATGAAGTAATACTACACCAATTGAGTACGTTGTCTATAGTTGGGTTTACATAATCCTCCTTGCACACAATTGTTATGTACAACTAGTTGATTTCCTCTAAGTCTAGGCAAGTGGGTTCTACAAACCTCTCCCCATCTGATGCATCTAGTGGTGCTATGACCCTGTAATCTCTGGATTTAAATGTCATTTTCCTTGTCTTCAAATTAATTATGGTTTGGTTCTCAAATGCCCAATCCAGACCGAGTAGTGATGGGTATGGTGTTGTTCCATCTACTATTTCGATGACTTGAAAATCTGCTTTAGTGTGAACACCATCAAGATCTACTGTTACTCCTTTCAATCTCCCTATTGGTAGGACCCTATGTTGGTTTTCTAGTTTTAGTTGGACATTTGAATATCCCAATGTTGGCTTTCCCATGCATTGCCTAGTTTTCTTGGGTAACACATTCACTTAGGATCCTAGGTCCAATATGATATCTCCCATATTGAAATCCCCAATGTTGGCATTCAATCTAAATTCTCTACTTGTTCTTCTTCTTGTGTGTAGATGATTGACAATTTTAGATTCTAGCTTTTGTTCCATCTCGCTGCTACATTTCTCTAGGATGTTTTGCAATATTTTCACAGATGTAGGATCACTTAACATTTTTATGCATGGCTGAAAAAATTCTTTGATAGTACTTACTTGTCCCTCGAGTGGCATTCCTTTGGTATGATCCAATGCTGACGAAATTTCGTATGCTGGGGCTTCATGGGCTAGTTGCGTAGTGGAATTCGATGCAGTGTCCACCTTCTAAAATTCTTGTCTTGCTTCCTTAAAAGGCTCCCTTTCTGTGGGAACATTGAACTGCTTCCTTGGTTCGGTGTTCTTCTTTACCCATTGGTTCTGTGCGGGTTCTTGTCGGACTGTATTGTTTCCTGTCTTTGTTCTGCCACGAGTGACTATATTGATGTTCTGTCCATCCTCCCTTTCTTCAGCTGAAATCCATTGAATATTCTGATTGTTTTGGTTCCTCTTTTCCTGGATCTTTACTAATAGTGTTGGACATTCCTCTATCTCGTGATCTGATGCGTGACAATACATACAAGTCACTGGCAATAGTGGGCATTCCTGTTCATAATGTCCCAATTGCTGATAGTTGTGACATGTGACTGGTCCTCTGCCATGCCTGAAACCTCCTCTAGTTCGTCCTCTTCCTCGTTAGCCTTCTCGGCCCCCTCTCGACGCGTTATATGGTGCTGCCTGATTATATTGCGCAGTATTATACTGGGGTTGTGCCGGGTTGTACTGTGGTTGTGCGTTGTTGTATGGTTGTTGCGTAGTGTTGTACTACTGCTGGGCAGTGTTGTATGGAGATAGGGCTTGATTGAATGGTGGCGCTGCTTTCCCGTTCATCATATACCAGTCTAATGTGCGGTCTCTCAGCATGATCGCTAGCTGCGCAAGTTTGGTATCTTCATTAATGACCTGTTTTTCCTCCTAGATCTTTGCACAAATGAATAAATGATTCTTAGGTTCCTCTACTACTTCTCCTCAAAATTCTGGTAATCTGATCATGGGGTCGTGTCCTACCATTCTAAATACTGAATTTCTACTTTTGTCACGCAGTGTAGATACTTGACTAGTACTGCCTGAACTGGCTCCTCCACTTGTTTCTCCTGTGGGAGATGTACTTCTTGCTATCGAAATTCCTCCAAACTTCGGTTGTCTAAATGATGGTGTTCTCTTTGGTGTATTGGTCGGACATGGGTTGATGGGTTCCACACTAACATTAATATGGAAATGATGGATATCTTCTCCTCCTATTCTTGGGCCTCTTGTTTCCCTCTCATAGGTTGCGTGCAAGATTTCCTTAATCTGCTCCATAGCCCGAAGATCCTCTACCTCTTCTTCATCACTTTCCAAGGCCTCCCTCGCAGCTATGACTCTTTTCTTGGTATTCACCTTATATTGGTAGGGTACTTCGCTACACGTCGTTCCTGGTGATGAAAAGATCCACTTAAGCTGGTCGTCATCCATCAATATCGAGTCCAAGAATTCCTCCTCCTTCTTGCCTTTATTCTCAGCTTCGTCCATTTATCCTTCCTCTGTCAGTGCTTCCCCCCTTCCCCCATGCACGCAGGGAATTATAGCTATCTGCTTCCATTGTGTTAAGTACCTAAATAGATCTACAAATATAATCACCACAAATACTGAATACACAATAGATCCACAAAGCAAGATAGAAGAAACCACATTTTATTATTACCAAACCCTTGAGGTAGGGAAACACCATACAATGGATCCTATTATGGAAGGGATCCTCTCCTGTTCACTTGCCTATTCGAGGGGGCTTCCTCCTAATGAGCTACTGCTCCAAATACAATACTTCTCTTCATGTCTCATTACATTGCTTGAATCCCTTTATATAGTGCTACCATCACCTAAGAACATTCTAGAGGATGAATCTTCTAGAAGTAGAACCTTCTAAGAAGTCCTCTTACATTTATTATATC